>JAMQGT020011066.1:0-29450 GCA_024447675.2 Pterophyllum scalare
CAATTCTAATATTTTATGTATACATGTGTCTCTAATCTTTTCTTTCAACAAGTGCTTGAAATTTATCCTTTAATTTCGTGCAGGGCTTCTGACCCCTATCGCAAAAGTAATGAGTTTTCATTAGAATATTAATAGTGTCTGTGTTAATACAAATGACACTGTGCATCTACCACTGTGTTTCCTTGTTGGTTGTGTGGGAGAGTGGTGTAGTGGTGTGGTTTCTTGCTGAATGACTGGAGGTGTCGCTGGTGTGTCTGCTCCTGTAGCAGCTGGCTTGTCGGTCAAACTGTTGCGACTGTGTTGTATTACCCTGTTTTTGCTCGTGCAGTGAATGACGTGGAGGAGAGCGAGGGGCTGCCATCACTGGACAAACCCGGCTGGTACTCCCAGGGCAACTGGCCACACCTCCACGAGCTGCTCAAGAAAATGACGGGGGAAACCAGAGCCCAAGGTACACAAACCACCTCATGCATTGCAGAAGCAGGCAGCCAGAGCTCTGGCTGAAGGGCATATCCGGCTCGCTTTGAGGTTAGCTCTAACATCACATTTGGCAGAGACTGAAAAGGATTGAAGGCTTCATGTAAACAAGCTCAGGGAGATTCACACTAGCGTGATGAAGAGGAGGAACGTGGCCCCTGGCATGAGTGTTGGCAGGGCAGCTTGAGAACACACTGATAGAACATGTATAATACAGATGCTTCTTACAGACTTCTTTCCCTCTCAGGTGTGGAGAACGTAGCTTGAATAAAATAAGATTTACATTCACAGTCTCACACAACAGTGATTTGTTCAGAGAGCTTTTCTGTATATACTGTTACAATGATGGCTTCTCAAATTAAACATGGCAAATATTTTGAATACTGACCTATGAATCATTCAAGCTTAACAAAGGCACCTAGCTAAAGGGATGAACATGCATTGTAGCTACACATAACAAAGAACCCATTTTAAACTGTCTCTTAAGCACTTTGTTACTTGCAGCCATTGCAAAAACAAGCAATTTGGTCCCATTTCTTCAGTTGAATCTACATAAGATGCCAACAATTAAACAGTCTGACAGGTATGAAATAGTACTTTTGCACTAACAAGGTGATTAAGCACCATTAGCTCAAAACTTGTATTTTCTCAGCACGGTGTGCTAGTGAGCAAAAATTTGAAGAAACTGGACAAGCGGAAGAAAAAACTATCAACAACAGACTGAACAGTATGTGAAAGTCACATCCTTAAGAAATAGGAAAAATCTAGTTAACACCTAACACAGGACCAGAAAGGTGCACCTGGCCTTTCAGTTGATCCATTGACTGTTTGCCAAAGCCTCAGAAGTGGTCCCAGTGGAAGGGGAGCTGTGGCAACAGGGCTTAAGGAGTGATGAGTCCACATTTGAAGGTTTTGGTGCAAATCATCATCAGTATGTACAGAGGAAGTGAGGAGAGAGGTACAACAGTGAGTGTCTGCAGCCATCTGTAAAACAGATGGGGGCTCTAAGCATGGTGTGGGGCTGCATTTCAGTCAGTGGTGTTGGGGATGAAAACTGATGAAATGAATGAAAACAGAAAAGTACAGGCACATTTTGATAAACCATGCAATACTATCTGGAAAGCATTTGATTGGCAGCATGGCAGTGGTCAAACACACTGCAGTGCAATGCAGTAAAAAAACATACCTACACAGAAACAGCGGAACACTGTCAGTCATTGATTGGCCTCCCCAGAGCACCGAGCTTCAATATTACTGAAGCAGTGAGGCATCATTTTGACAGAGAAAGGATCGAAAGCAGCCAACATCCATGGATGAGCCGGAAACATTAATCGTGTCAGTACTCATTAAGTCAATGAAGCTGTAGTGTCAGGGAAATTTGAGCATACAGCTTCATTGACTTAATGAGTACCGACTCTCTCGGGCTACCAAGTCACAAGACTTTTAGAAGGAACTTGGTTTTCTTCACTTATATAATGTACTTTAAAGTCATTTACTATTTCACATATAACAGTACTGTATCTGTAGTTTACCTATTATTCAGAACAGTACTTACTAATGGGTTCGTGGTTGTTGCTGCTTAGTTGTTTGTTTAACCTTTATATGAACACAAACAATATACACAGAAAAAAGAACAAAAAAATACAAATATGACAGCTGAGGTCATATAATACAGACAGTCCATATACAAGAAAAAAGTCAGCTGCGGTCAAAAGCAACCCTAACCTTCAAGCTTGACTGAAATTTGCCCACATGGACAAGCCAAATGTCTTCTGGAGAAAGTTTCTATGGTTAGATGAGACAAAGACTGAGCTATTTGGCCACAATGACAAGAAGTAAGTTTGGAGGAATAAAGGTGAGGCTTTCAAACCTAAGAACACTGTAAAAGCTGCCAAGTACAGTAGGGTAATGACAGCACCCCTCTGGGGCTGTTTTACTGCCACTGGTAAAGTGAAGGAAGACTACAGCCTCTTCCAGAGTAAATAAAGGTGGACATTTCTAGCTTTCTTTACCTATAATAATGACTTTGTTAAATCTCCATTAAATACTTAAGCAGATAAAAAAATGTTAACATATTTGATGCCCTTCCTGAGCCACTTATTTAAGTTTGGGACCTTCACTAGGAGTACCATGGCTTTTGATCCATCTAGGCTGAGATAATAGGATCTGACATCTCAGAGTTGAAGATGTTAAGATTCTAGTTGACAAGGACCAGGATGGACAGTATTAAGAACAAGTATATAAGAGAGACAGTTTTGATTAGATGGCTCAACTCTTCTGGGAAGGCTTTCCACAAAGTTTAGAAGTGTGTTTATGGGAATTTTTGACCATTCTTCCAGAAGCACTTTTTTGAGGTCAGACACTGATGTTGGATGAGAAGGCCTGACTCACAGTCTCCACTCTGATCCATCCCATAGATGTTCTATTAGGTTGAGGTGTGGGCCAGTCAAGTTCTTCCACACCAAACTCACTCATCCATGTCTTTATGGAGCTGCTTTGTGCACTGGTGCACAGTCATGTTGGAACAGGAAGGGGCCATCCCCAAACTGAAAATGTCCAAAATGTCTTGGTATGCTGAAGCATTAAGAGTTCCTTTCACCGGAACTAAGGGGCCGAGCCCAACTCCTGAAAAAACAACCCCACACCATAATTCCCCCTCCTCCAAACTTTACACTTGGCACAATGCAGTCAGACAGGCACCGTTCTCCTGGCAACCACCAAACGCAGACTCATCCATCGGATTGCCGGATGGAGAAGAATAATTTGTCACTTCAGAAAACATGTCTCCACTGCTGTAGAGTCCAGTGGGGGCATGCTTTACACCACTGCATCCGACGCTTTGCATTGCTGTCTGTGATGTCAGGCTCTGCTCTTGAGCTAATCTGAAGGCCACATGAAGTTTTTGAGGTCTGTAGCAGTTGACTCTGCTCAAAGTTGGCAACCTCTGTGTCTCAGTATCTGCTGATCCTGCCCTGCAAGTTTACGTGGCCTACCACTTCCTTCATTCCCAATTGCTTCCACTTTGTTATAATCCCACTAACAGTTGACTGTGGTATACTTACTAGCGAGGAAATTTCACGACTGGACTTTTTTCACGGATGGCATCCACGGTACCACGTTGGAATTCACTGAGCTCCTGAGAGCAATCTAGTGTATCTGTTAGATAATAGCTTACATTTGGTGTTTCGTAAGTAATGCAGCTTGCTTTCAGGCACACAAGCTTCCATGTGCATGGCATTCCAAAATTTTAACAGAAGAACAAGCAATAAAAATAAAATGTCTGGAACATCAAAGTAAGAGTTTAGTCAAAAGCAGGGCACAGGACACTACTACATAAAAGAAAAAAATGTCAGACCAAATGGCTCAGGAAAAATGCTGAATCATCTGTGCTCTCAACAGTCTAACAACAAGCCAGCCACAAAACTCCCATTAAATATTGCAATGAAAACTATTTGGCTTGTAGCTTTCTGTGGAGAGCACAGCTGTCCCGCACTGGAACTCATCTAAAGGAAAAAGCCAGTGTGCCTGTGTAGGCTTATGGGGGTGTGTGAATGTGTCTGAAAGGACCTAATTTGGAACAATCATGTCCCTTCAGATATAATTTTTACATAACAGTCTTGAGATATAAACGTGTTCAGTGATTTGCCACAATTTTGATCTTCACTTCAAGAAAGACGTCTTGGGATGTGAAAGACATATTGATCCACAAGCAATTAGTGATATGTTCTATTGCCTTAGTAGCAGTATCCAAATTTATATAATCTGCTTTGTTCCCTTATGCTATACATACTTTTTCTCAAAAAAAAGAATGGATTGCTGCTACTTAGGTTTCCAGACTTTTAAGTGCTCTGTGACAGTATCTCACCTTACAGTTAGTGACCAAGCTTCCGTCATCACCTAAATCAGTCACTTAGAGTTTGACTTCCTGTAGTGACCTGGCATTAAATGCACTAGAGTAGTTAATGTTTTTACCAAATTACCAGTAAAATTTATCTGACTTGACTCGGATAGAAATCATGTTCACAAATGAGGTCCCGTATTTACTTTTTATTCACCTTACCTTTTATTGCTGAACATTTTAAGTAATATAAGTAAACAATTAGAAAATATAATATTAGTGTAATTGTTTTTGGATATTTATGCAGAAATGTGACAGATTTGACTTTTTGGTCAAAATGTTGGCAATTATTGATTTGCGGACAAGTTTTAGAATTTCTTTTTCCCGCCTTTCTAAAAAACTATTTTAATATTTTTTTGTTTTCAGAATTTAAAATTTTGTTGAATTTGATGTTTAAACTATCTCCATTGACTTTTGTTGAACCAAGGTGTTTATTCTACTTCCCTTTGGATGCCAGCTTTCATACATCTTGCAGTACTAATGCTACAGTCACACGAGGGAAAACAGTGTTTGGAGACCACAATAGGATCAAAATTATTGTAACCGGGTGCAATGAGCTTGTGATCTCTTTGCCTTTGTAGACAGAGACAAGGTCTGTGACCACTCACAGCAATAAGACAGTCTATTAGTTTGAGATTGAATAGGGTCAAGTTGGCAATTACACGTAATCTGTGTGATGCAAAACTGTTGTTGTCTACATACACATAAATTCACCTAGAGCGTAGCTGGGCTAGTTCTTCCTGAAATCTACAATGATCTGCTTAGTTTTATCTATACTCAGGATCAGGTTGTTGGTTCTGCACCAGCCCAGCAGCTCCACCTCTTCACTGTAAGCCAGATCATTGTCTTCCCTGATGAGGCCCACCACTGCTGAAAACACAGCCCTGAGCCTGTGCTAATGGGTGATGACACAGTTGGTATTCTGTCTGACCCACACTGACAGTGATCTTTTAGTGAGGAAGTCTAGCAGTCAGTTGCACAGTGGGATGCTGAAGCCCAGGGGTCCAAGTTTGTCTTCCCCATGCTGTGGAATGATGGTATTAAATGCTGAACTGAAGTCCAGGAACAGCAGTCGCAAATGAGTGGTCTTCTCCTCATGGTGTGCAAGGCTCAGATAAAGAGTGAAGAAGATGGTGCCCTGAGAGAAGCGGTTTGGCCCATAGGCAAACTGGAAGGGATCGAATGTGGGAGGGAGTCTGGAGGTAATGTGCTCTTTAACCAGCCTCTCAAAGCACTACATTAAATATAGTGAGACGGGCCAGTAATCATTGAGTGATTTGATTTGAGGTTTCTTTGGCACTGGGCTGATGGTGGCAGTCTTGCAACATGATGGAACTTTGGCTTGATCCACTGAGGTGTTAAAAATGTCAGTTAGAACATAAGCCAGCTGATCTCCACATCCTCTGAGCACCCACCGAAGTGTGTTGTCAGGGCCTTCTGTGCAGTGACTCTGCTCTGTCCTCCACACATCAGCTGTGTCGAGAGAGTGCTTTTTTATCCTGGTGGTGAACAGTTTTCTTTGCAAGAGTGCTGTTCAAACCTCCCAAAGAAGTTATTGAGTTCATTGAGGAAGTCTACGTCATCCTTACATGTGGGAGGGGCTACCCTGTAGTTTGTGATAGTCCGTAAGCCTTGCCACATGTTGAACATGACATTTGACTATGAGCACGCTTTGCTAATCTGATGGCACGGTTCAAGTTGGCCCTCGCTGTTCTCAGTGTCTTCTTGTTGCCAGACTTGAAGGCTGAGTTCCATGCCTTTAACTTTTTACATACTGCATCAGTCATCCAGGATTTGTGCTTGGAACGGGTAGTGATGACCTTTATGGCACTGACATCCTCCATCCTGCTCTGAATGCATCTTTCATGTTGGTGGAGATCATGTCTGATGTTTTCACACTCCTGGTTGCACAGATCACATGCTGGTAAAAATGTGGAAGAACTATCTTCATGCTGGCCTGGTTAAAATCCCACGCAACAATGAAGAAGCCCTCAGTGTGACTGCAACTCACTGACGGTCCGTTAGAGAACACTCATAGTCTCTTTTGTGTTATAGGTCTGGGGGCAAATACACACAGCAGTGATGGAAACTAAGGTAAATTCCCTGGGCACATAGTTTAATTTTGACTCTCTGTAGTCTAGCTACCAGCCATGCTGAGAACTATAGGAGCAGGTAAAATTTCTGTTTAAAAAAAAAAAAAAAAACTTTCAGTGTGTCAAAGGACAAAGCAAAAAGGCAGGGGAAAAGGATACGTAATAGATCAGGCACAGGCAGAGCTGCACTGGCCAACTCCAGGTCCAGCCAATAGTACTCATCATCGTCCACATCCACAGTTCCACCCTCCTCCCACCTCTTTGCTCAATGCCCCCTCTGTTCCCCAGCCACGTGGAGAAAGCTCTTGCGGAATTTAGTGTCAACCTTATATACGCACTTGTAGCTGCTTTAAACACTCCTCTGGGTGGACCTGAGGCACTCTGTGTTTTCAGTTCTCTCCACTTTCACCTGACAGGACTTAAGGCAGGTGGGTTGAATAGAGGCATTCAGGGAAGATTACAATTCACTTACAGCACACTGCTAAAACTGTTGAAGTCGTGACTGGGCTCGTCGGACATGATCAGAACTGGCTGGCTAGTTCCTTCTGTGCTGCTTTACTCAAAACAGCACAGGTTAAAAAGAAAAAACTTAGCTGAAACTGCATTTTACACATGTACAGGGGGACATGTTGCACCCCCCCCCATCCCGTTCCAGGCCCCATGTTGCATGTAGCACAATGGCCTCATTAAGGCCTACATGTGTGCTGTTCTGCCACTTACTCCAGTTGCAAAGTTGTTAAGAGAGATGTTAGGCATCAAAA
Organism: Pterophyllum scalare; assembly: GCA_024447675.2. NCBI lineage: Eukaryota > Metazoa > Chordata > Actinopteri > Cichliformes > Cichlidae > Pterophyllum > Pterophyllum scalare. The sequence continues at coordinate 7,230 of JAMQGT020011066.1, forward strand.
CTGACAGTTTTCACATAAAAAAACAAAGAACTGCTAAATGAGAAACAAAATTCAGCTATGCTGACCAAATCAGCCCTTGATTGCTGTGACCTGCAGAGAAGCTAAAAATGGAACTTGCTAGAAAACAAGAATCTCAACCCAATAATACAATGATGTTATTACTGCAACTGGCACATCCCCCTGCCTCAGGTTCTCTGGTGACTTACCGGAATTCAAGAATTCCGGACTTGGTCTACTGATCTTGACATATTTTTGCTGCTTAGTTTGGATTTTAGTTAACATGACTAGAAAGACAGAGCATATTTCTCCCATATTAGCTTCTCTCCATTGCTTCCTTGTTAAATCCAGAATCAAATTTAAAATCCTCACATTCAAGGTCTTGAGATATCAGGCCCTATCTTATCTTAAAGACCTCATAGTTCCGCATCACCCCAATAAAGCACTTTCACGTTCAGCACTCTCAGACTCCTCATTGACTCTGACCATGTGCCATATTAGTTTTTCTTTTTTTAATACATTTGCAAAAAAATTCTACATTTCTGTTTTTTTCTGTCAAGATGGGGTGCTGAGTGTACATTAATGAGAAATAAAATGAACTTTGTTGATTTTAGCAAATGGCTGCAATGAAACAAAGAGTGAAAATTTTAAAGGGGTCTGAATACTTTCACTGTATATGTGAATGTGTATGTGTAGCTATCTCTATTAATTTTTTTTCTGTTCTCTCCCCTTTTTTTTCTTCTCTCTATCTCCCTTCTTCTCTTCCTTCCTGCCTGTCAGATCTGGCAAGAATAAATAAAATGAAAATAAAAATACAACAAGAATAGCCTATAGAAAACTTATAGAGCTCTTCTTGTAAAAGCCAACATGTTTGGTACAGCAGTGCATTCGGATCATCATTCTGATTGTGAAAACTGCCAGAATTGACCGGCCCAAAAAAAAAAAAGTTTGCAGATGAGTAAAAATGGTATATTCATACTTTTTCACTGTATACACAGTTTCCTGAAAATTCTTCAGTGACATTTTGTGAGATCTGCAAGATCTTTGTAATATACAAATCTTATATTCTAATAAATATTTTATGATATTCAAATCTGGATAATAGCCATATAATAATAGCCATTCTCTCTGTTAACACTATGGGTACGTGACAGACCCATAAACTTGTATACTGTTGGATTGTTTCAGATACAGGCCCTTTTAGTCCAGTGTGAACTGCCTTGAACCACATGAACACTTGCTTCCATGATATAAATATAGTTTTCAAGGAAGGTTATTTGCACTAAGGTTCAACACTACTATGATTGTGACCTATCCTCCAAGTCCTGGGGACCTAAAGCACTTTTTATTTCCATGTAGTTTATGAAGTTTATCATTGTGGAAGATGACTGATGCCACGTTTTTTTGACACTTTGCGTTATCTACACAAAAAAAAACCAAGTATGTCAGAAAGTGAACTTTCACTTGCTTTCTAAATCAACTTCCACAAAGTCTAGATTGTGTTAATTCTTGGCCTAACAGGTTTGAGCCCTGGATAACCGTGGCTATGGCTACCTTTGAAAAGCTCACCAGTGTTGTTCTTTTTTCTTTTCAATTTCATAAGAAGCTTGCATGAAGGTGTTTAATAAGTATTTGTAGCTCAGTTTTCATTAAAAGCACACACATTCTTCCTATCATTGATCAGAGAACTGCAACATCAAACTCGAAGGATGGAACGCTGTGATCGGTAGGGCACTAAGTGATCAATTTACCCAGACAAATATATGCAAACTTAAGTAGGATGATAGCTTTTCATGTTGTATGTAATTCATACCAACACCACCATATATATTTCACAAATGGCCGTACACAGTAGCCAAAAGAGTAGTGTTTTGTGTTTTCCAGTATTATTGGTTAGTGATCAGGTCAAGAAATCTTGACTGGCAGAGTGAGGGATAAAATACAAGAACTAAAGGCTGCATTTACAACCAATGAACAGTGTGATCTTTACAAACCAAGAGGTGTCTGCCTGGCTGATTCAACTATAGCCTGCAGTCTTCCCTTCATACAGAGCTTAGTTTATTTCAGGCCAATGTAATTCTATCCATCAACAATGAGTCTATCTGTAATATATTTCTCAGTGCTGGAATCCTTGGCCTCTGTAAATATTTATTATAGTGATCCCATGACTCTGGCAGCAGCACTACTTAGCAATGAGAGGTGAAGGATTTTGGGGGGAGTTCAAAGATCAGTCGTGGCCAGTTCTGGGAAAGTTGTTGGAAATATGATTCCTGCAGTCTTTGCTCCACAGGCGGGTTGCGGCACCCCAGATTAGCTGGTCTGTTTGTTTACATATGAAAGGGAGGGCCTGAGACACAGCACAGACCTGTGCGGAAAGGGACCCGGCTACTGGAATGCCTTACATCCTCTTTATGGCCTTCTGACTCTGCTAGAGGCATTTGATTTAGTTGCATCTAACATGCACATACTTGCAGAGATCCAGTATGTGTGTCATTTGTTATGGATATAGTGGGTTTACATGATTCTGTATTGCTTTGGTCAGAAAAAGAAATACTTCTGTTTTAATGGAACAAGACATTTAGACTCAGCATTGCTACACTAATCAGCTTGGCTGCATTTGACCATCAAATGCACCACCATCAGGTTAAAGCTGAACTACAGTGGTGCGCATGACACAAAGCAAATCACCTAATAATCTTAGCCCATCTGTGAAACATGGTGTTGGTAGTATCATGGTTTGTGCCTGTTTGGCTACAGCTGGGCCATGACAGCTTGCAATCATTAATGGAGCAAACAATTGTGAATTATACTTTAATGCCTGAACATCAGTCGGCATGAACTACTTGGGGTTAGGCTGTATTTTAGCCACTAAACAAGCACTAAACAAGTTTCAGAAATTAGAATATTTGCCTTTCTAATCAAGTCTTCCTCGTGCTTTTGTGATGAGTTCTTCTGGTATCAGAGTTCTAATTGGATATGGCAAATAGGTCAGAATTCCATATCAAGAGTTAAATGCGAACCTAACCCTAACTTTAAATTGGTCACCAGGACCCTAGTGGATGTTAAGAAGATAAAACAAATGCCAGTTTAACTGACTTTTACTAAGCCTAGGAGGGAATTCTGTCTCTCTGAGAGTAACCAGGCTGTTATTTCTCATCCTACAGGTAGTTTATTTCGGTGACAGCATGAGGTCAGACATGTTCCCTGCCAGCAGCTTTGGGAAGTGGGAGACAGTGATGATAGTGGAGGAAATGGAGGGGGAGGGTGTTCCGAAGAGTGACGCAGCATTGTCCAATGAGGCCCAAGTGGAGCCGCTGGAGAAGAAGGGGAAGTTTGAGGTAAGTTCACAGAGGCAGCAGTTTCCTTCTTGCAGCCATTCCCCATACACACCCACCCCCAGCTCTGGCCTGCTGACACCATGTACACTTTGTGTTTGCATAAGCCAGCTAGACTCTGGACTCGACTGTTTCTGCTTTCTTTAAGAAAGAATCTGTGAACTGCGGTCACAAGATTCTTTCTTATTATTTTTGTTGTGCAACCTGCTTGCCTTTTCGTTTGCATACATGGAAAGTCAAAGGCAAGAAGAGCAGCAGCAATGCCCCAGCACAGAACAGAGCAGATGACCGATATGACACTGATGTAAGTCAGACATGGCATGAAAAGGAGGGGCTGTAGTATGAGGTGGGTTGCAGAGGGGCTTGCAGAGTGCAGCATCTGTAGATGGGGCCAAGCAGATTAAATAGTGTGCTCTACATGCGACGTACCAGCTAGAAAAGTAGAATGTGACATCAGCTGATCCATGAGCTTATGTGGGCCGGCAATGAGATCAGCTGGTCCAGGATTGCAGCTGAGCTATGCTCAATTTGCCACAAAGTCAGAAAAATGTATGTGACTATACACCTAATATTCCATAAATATTAAGATAGAATACTGCCAATCTGTGTTTGACCTTAAAACATCCGTCCATGAACTTGTAAAACAGGGATGCTGAGACAGTCATAGTATAAATGTGTTGAAAGGCAATTTATGGAAAATTTCTGGTATTTAACTTCAGCCATTTAGAAATCAAAGAGTGAAGAAATGCTGTGAATGATTAAACGTCAGCCCTCTTGCTCACAGTTCAGATGAGGACATTAAATAGCAGGAAGTCAAAAAATGAAAAGTCAGCATATCTCTTGGCAAGAAACACCGGGATAAGGACTCTTCCTCATTTTTATTTTGAAATGTAGGGCACGTCACTGTGCTTTACTGCAGCAAAGGCACAAAGAGCAAAATTAGATGTGATGTGTTCAAGCAGTCACATTTCCCCAAAACACTCTGATCTAACTTGTTATGCATGAATCATAATTATGAACTTATTTTTTCCAACATGCAGCAAAAGCCCACAGATATACAGGGCACACTTTAAATATATCAGTAAAACAACCCAGTGCAGGGAGAATAACTGTGTTAAAGGATACTTCCTGTTTATTACGACTTTCTTTACAAAGTTGTCCTGTTATAACTAATAAGAAACCAGAACAGTTAGTGGCAACACTGCAATCCTTAATCATATATGAGGCCCCCGGACACAAATTCACTGTTCATAGTTTTTGGTTTATCATCTTATAGCTTTGAGTTTAGCATTTTTGTCACTGGGAAGTTATCAGTTAAGCCAGCACAAATGCTCTTGCTGAGTAACTATAACAGTTAGCGAGGTGCATCATTAATTGTAAAATGCAGCTAATAAAGCTAGGAAAAACCAGACAAACACAAAGAAAACAGCCTCCTCGTTACAGCATTTTTTTCATACAGTCAAACATTCAAGATGAAATGTTCATGTAGCCATAATTTTATGCCTCATCAAGTTGCTAAACAGAAATTTCTGTGGAAATTCAGCCCATGTACAGTTGTTAAGAAGAGGAAAGCTAGCTATCAAGACCAAGTTACATTTTTATACCGAACAGAAAAACATGTTAATTTCTCATGTAATGTTGGGCACTTTAACACGGAGGTCAATGCAGATTTACCAGAGACTGCACTGTTTATATATACTACATGAACATAACTGCTAGATCTGAAAATTAAGGCAAGTTTGGAAGTGCCTTAAGCTTGCATTTATTGCAAAAAGATGTCCAGTTGTGTACAAGTTAAAAATGCTCCTCAGCGCCCTTCATCTATGACCTCAGTAAACACGTTCCTGAACGGTCCATGGGTTCAGTTCCCAGTAAAATCTCATTGAATACGACGTGATGTTCATTCTGTAAATTAAGGCCTCCATTAAAGTCAAAAAGGAGTTTAGGGTGGGCTTAACTTTGGTGCTTTACAGCAACACTTGAGCAGCCAATCAGTGCTGTCATGGTAGCTAGGTCCAACTTTTATATTAAAATTTAATTGATCAACACATGCGCACGCACACACATACAAACACACACACTGAGCATGTGGTCGTCCTGCATCCTGCTTCTATTCAGGCACCATGCTTACCTACATACATACAAATGCTACCATCGTTGTAGTATGACGACTGAAAACTTGGCTAACACAAACCGTCCTTCTGAATACTCGATATGAGAAAGGACAATTTCAGACTTGACTCTCCCAGCAGTTTCTTTATGCTGAAAATGTAATTAAAATAGAATTTATGTGTCAGAAATATTGGTGTGTTTCTCCTGATGAAACAAGCATCACTGACACAGATGGCTCCTCAGCTATGAGGAGAAACTGCCTCTTCCTGTGGTTCACACACTTTTATCAGCATTATCACAAATACATATCTGCTCTGTCCAGTTACCACACACACTCATTACCACAAAGATCAGCACCAAGTACTGCGAACGCTGCGTAGTATTTTTCATCTTGTTTCATCAGTTTTTTTAGTATATTGCATTTAATATTTCCCCATCTTCATGAATCTTTCTGGCAGTTCTGCTTTTCTTTTGGTTTCAAATATCATATTTAGAAATCTATATTATATCATAAACTTTTTCATGTTTCCCCCTCCTGCTCAGTCTCTGTTATGCAACATTTCCTGATGACATTAGCTGATATTGTGCAAAACGCTAATTTATCTTTCAGGCTCGTGAGATCAGTGTGTTATCACATACTTTTTTTTCAAGCACCACCAATGTTGCTGCTCATCAGTTGACTCTTCCTGTAACATGCACTGATGTATGAGTAACTCAGCAGGAGATTGATCGGTAGTAATGATTGATTTCAGTTCTGAAGAAAAGCACTCATAGCTGCTTGGCTTGAAGCCAGTTCAGAGATTGCTTGTATTCCATGTGCTGAGGTTAATAATTCAGGTCTGTACTTGTCTGAAAATGAACGCACAGTTGCATAGTTTGGCTTGTGTATCGACTGTCTCAACAGGAGCAGGGCATGAAGTCACCCTCTGCTGTGTCCAACCAGTGGGGCTCCTACTTTGTTGACGTGCACAAAAGTGGAGGAGGGGATGAGGAGAGCCAGAAGCTGACCTGGTGCTGCCACTGCATTCACAAATACAGCACCATGGCTATCCCGAGTGTTGAGCACATAGCAGGTATGTGGAAGGAGACAAAATGATGGACAGACATTAGAAAGCAATATGAAATACAGAGCAAATGATAATAAGTGCAGGTTTAGATTCCACTGTGGTGCGGGGAACGGCCCCTTCCTGTTTCCCCTTTATTTAGAGCCACTTTCTTAAGCCACTTAACAGATAACTTATGAATCACTCAAGCATAAAAAATGCACCCCACTAAAGGGATGAACCATTGTTGTATACACATAAAAGACAAGTTAGCAGAGAACCCATTTTAAATTGTATCTTTAGGCACTTTATTACTAGCAGCTTATCTCAAAAACACATCATTTTTCCCATTTCTTTGAAAAACTGGATGAGTGGAGGACAAAAAAAGAAATAGCAGATGAACAAATCTTAAAGTCATGTCCATAAGAAAGAGGAAAAAATCCAGCAAAGTTGTGACACAGGACCTGAGAGATGCATCTGGTCCTTCAGTTGATCCATCGAAGCTCAGGAGAGAGTGAGTGTCTACAGCCATCAGTGAAACATGGTGGAGCTAATTTCATGATTTGGGGCTGCGTTCCAGTCACTGGTGTTGGGGATCTTGTCAAAATGGATGGAATTATGAACACAGTAAAGTGCTATCAGTTTTGACATGCAATAACATCTGGAAAGCATCTGATTGGCAGTGGCATGAGGTTAATCCAAAACACACTGGCAATGCAGTAAAAGCATACCTGGGTAGAAAACAATGGAACACAATCAATCATGGATTGGCTACCCCAGACCACAGCATTACTGAAGCAGAGTGGGATCATCCTGACAGAGAACAGAACAAAAGGCAGCCAACATCCAAAGAGCCTTGAATTAAAAATTACAAGATAGTTGCCTAAAAGAGTTCAGGCTGTGTTGAAGAATAAAATATTGACTTTCAAACTTGTTAGTACAAATTGTACAAACTCTTTTAATGATGGAAAAACTGAAATTTCTTCTTTGTTTCAACAAGTGTGAGAAACTCTGTGAGATAAAGCAGTCATGTGTTGTATGCAGCAGCAGTTCCCATTCCTCGCCCTAACTGATGCACTGCTTCATCCAGATCTCTCCATAACCTGGCTGACATCACGTAGTCTGAACCCAGCATAAAATAGAACAGTTTTGTGCCATATTCACCACTGCGAGTTTCCCTTTTTGGCTAGAGTCTGCCATTGAAATTCGTCTGCTTCTGCAAATGTTTCAGATGAAAGCCAATAAAAGCAGTGCCCTTTGAGTTAGCAGTGGCAGCAAACAGCAGCAAAAAATGCCTCTTTCCTCATTTTATTGGAAAAGTATAGTATAACGCAGCACAAACCACATACTCAGTGTTCTGTACAGTTTTGTTTTTTTAATTAACAGCACAGTGATACCTCCCCCCCCCAAAAAAAGGTATAGTTAAACTATGTGCCAGTGCAATGTACATATACACATATGATAAACACAGGATTGATTCTCAATCAGCACATGCATGAGAATCAAACTTATGGTGTTACAGCTGTAAAAAGAAAAAAATCCACTGCTTATAAAAGAAGCCGACACAGATCTGGAGCCAAAGTTAAAATAGCACCAGTGTGCTGCAGAGCAGATCCTGGGAACATGGTCCCTATTGTTGTGATCTGTCTTTTCCTCATCAAAGTGCAGACATTCACAAAGTTGCCAAGTAACGTACTTTTTGATGTGTTTGATTTGACCAGAATTCCACTATTGATGTTATCCTGGCGTGCCTGTGATCTTCCTGTATGATCTGCTTGGAACAATTTGTATTGTGACTGTACAAAAACCACAACACTGTTTAACTGAATCTCATGTCTGGCCTGGGTTATGGTCTCTCAGAACTAGTTCTTAAGAATTTCTTGTCCACCGCATCTGGAATCCATTGTGTTTATTGTCAATGGGAAAAAGTCAGCTGTCATATCAAGGGAGACGTGGTTATGATGGCACACATTTTCAGACAGATTCTACAGGGAGACACAACACAATGTCACGAGTCTGAGTAACAAAGGGAAAAAAAGAGAGCTAGAATTAGGAGTACAATACCTGGCTCCTCTCTCACCTCACCACACTACTGGCCAATGTGAACGCCAGATCATCACTTTTGTGAAGGGAGATCCCATATTGGATAATAGGGGTGTCCATGTTATAGGCCATCCGGCATGAAATTTGAAAGATACAACTTAAAGAAACACAATTTTAGCCATTTTGCTTCTATACCATGGACTATATATAGAAGATGGGATGACCTTACATGGTGAAAAGAAAAGCAAGTGCAGTTGTGCCTTACATCTGCATTCTTTCTAATGGCCAGCAGGCAGCGACTCCTCTGGTTGGAAAGAATAAGTATAGGTCTCTATGGAAAGATTACCCTTCAGCTCCCTTGCTGTATGACCTCAGTAAACTCTTTCCTGATGAGTTTGTGGGCTCAGTGGCTGGTTTCAAGTCTTACTGAATACAGTATGATGTCTATTTTGTAAACTATGGAACCCATTTGAGTCAAAAAGTATGATAAAGCCCGGTATGTTTTAGAACTAGCCTGTAGGTCAGGGAACGTCAACTGGTGGCTCGTGGGCCACATCCAGCCTGCCAGAGCTTACTATCCGGCCCCCCGAATAAGTACTGCCACAGGTACCGTACGCCAATAAATTATGTCACGTCATAACTCATTAAATACCCATCTTTGACTAGTCTCAATTATCAAAAGCCCCAAACGCCACTTCCCATTGCCCGTAATTGCCTCCATGTACCTAGAACCAAACCGAATGCAAGATCAGACCATGTGACTTCAAGCGTTTTCTGGCTGCACCGAGGTGCCGGCTTTTGTTGGTGGTGATCAGATTGTAAACACAGCTGAAGGTGAGTGTAGCGTTGTTTTGTGTAGAAAAAAATGTTTGGCGATCAAACTTGTCTAACTAAAGGAAGTAAAAGTTGTAACAAGATTTCTGTCAGTGAACCTGCGGAAGGATTGTTACTGGCTGCCGAGCGTACTCCCCGGCCTGCGCGGGGTTCCCGTCTCCTTTGCTGTGGGGGTCTCTCACACGGTCTGCTCGTGGGGGGACCGGACGGGTAGGTGGCTCAGCGTGTAACCGTGTGGTCACATTTCGCCGTATCCGTCCGTCCTTCGGTTGTCACAAACCCCGCGGCCTAGTATCTATTATTCTGTTATTGTTGAAATAAATATGGTGCCATTTTGTGCCATTGTGACTGTACTGTGTGAATCTGTGTGGAAATCTTTTTATCATAGTCTGATATTTGGGCCTTTTCACTTCATTCACACTGGGCAGAGGACGGACTGAAGATTTTGCTGGTTTTGCCTCAAAACAAAATATTAAAATTCGGGCCCTTGGACAAATGTAGTTGATGAGCCCTGCTGTAGGTGATGATGTGGTGGCTATGCCAGTCTTTTATGCATAAAAGCCCACACCTGTTTCTCCTTGAGGGAAAATTTATTCAGAATTTCAAAAGTCTTTTTAACTATAAACCTATTCAAAAATTTTCCAGAACATGTGAAATTGTGTCGTGCTGGGTTCTTACAAAACAAATCAAGATTGAGACTGGAAGACTGAAATGTAGACTTTCAGATTTTATGCAAGAGGTCAAAAAAATTTCATTAACCCGAAGTCTTCATCAGTAAATAATCAAACCCAAAGTCCCAACCATATACTTCTGGAATATGAGGTTTTTGGTTTTTTAAATCTTGGTCTTGGGAAGCAAAAGATGATTCTAACTCTTAAAAAAGTGTTTAAGAAAATTAGAAAAAAAACCCAGTTATATTGTTAGGGTTAGACTAAACCTGAACCCGGTGTTAAGATGCTGCCAGTTCACCCAGATGTCCATGTAGTAGGTATGAATTTGAGTAGGGAATTTTTCATTCTTCAAGCGAGGATTTCCTGTTACCTTTCATACACAGTTCTGAGTACAACACCATGAATTTTGTCTAAAAATGTACTTTATAATCCCTGTTGACTAATTAACATGCTTTTCTGCCAGGTGTAGGATACAGATTTGTGCCCACATACTGCTGCCATTCTGAAAATGTTTGCCATCACACTATTATATAACACGTCATACAAATTAGCTCTATTCAGTTTAATTTTATTTATACAGTGCTAAATCAGAACAATAGTTGCCTCGAGGGCCTTTATATTAATAAGGTAAAGACTACAATAATACAGAGAAAACCCCCAACAGTCAGATGACACCCCCCCCCCGCCCCATGAGAGCAAGCACTTCTCAACAGTGGGAAGGAAAAACTCCTTTTTAACAGGAAGAAACCTCCAGCAGACCCAGGCTCAGGGAGGGGCAGTCATCTGCCACGACTGGTTGGGGCTGAGCGATGGGAGACAGGACGAAAACGTGCTGTAGAAGAGAGCCAGAGGTTAATGCTAATGCTGTGGTTGTAATACCATGGTCTTTTATCTGCTCTGTAGGAATGGTTCCCCTTCTCTCTGCAGGCCTTTAATTTATGACACTGTAATACCAGTGTTGTCTGTTTAATTTTAGTTTAATTTAAATTAAACTAAAAATCAAACTCTGTCCAACATTCTCTGGACTGAGTGATTGATACCTGCCAATACAAGATCACTTGCAGTTGACTTTCTGTTTGATTTTCCTCTTTCTAGATCTCCCTCTGGATTACAAGTTCCCAGGTTTTCTCCTGACAAGCCCTGCACCGTCGGCTACTACCCCAGACCCCCAGATTCTTTGCTGAAGAGGTGCGAGAGTCTGTCATAAAAAAAGAAAAGAAAAAAGAGAAAAAAATGTCCTCCCTTACCCCTTCTCAGGAGAGGAATGTGCCTCCATTTATGCCCGTAGTTTCCCACTTGACCCCGCCATCATCTATGGAGCACAGAAAGCATCCACCCTTCATCCTTTCAGAGAAACCATGTGAATGTAAGCCACAGTATCTCTCTGTAATAATGCATACATTTGAACATTGTTTTGTGGTTTAGTGTATGTGGAAATATGACAAAATAAGTGTGTGTGTGTGTGTGTGTGTGTATGTATCTGCATACAGTAATAATACAGTGTTCTTGTTTTATGTATGTGAGGCCTTCTATTATTTTCCTCGGTAAATTGTTTAAAAATCCGAATACTTCAAACATTTTACCCTCTTTTCCTGAAGTGATTACCTCAAGAACGTGATTGACTGTAAGCAAAACAGGAGTACCTATCCCTAAAGATCCGTTGGAAATATTGTGTGAGTATTTCTGTACAATAGTATTATTGTGTAGTCTTCTCTTTTGGATATGGTTTAACTGTGTGCATTTTAGTAATCTTAACATGAGATTTAAGGTCCATTGTTCCTCCTGTGTCAGTTTAGTGGAAGGTGTTACTCTTCAGGTCATTGTTGCTAAAGAACTTGCACAATACTGTCCTTTGTGATGGCTGTTTCTAAAAAAGCATAACTTTGGGAAACAATAATAATCTGATCGATGAAGACTATGCTAGATGTTCTTTGTATTAATTTTGGTGCAAAGGTGACATGTGCTCTTTGAGTGATTGTGTAAAAATGTTGACTACTTGTGCTTCATTCATATTCAGATTGAGATATGCTTTAACCGACTTCTGAATGGTTATTTTGTCGGTGTGCATAGACAGGTTGTGCCGTAATATTTGAGGAACACTCAGTTTGGGAAGAGTCCATGAAGTCACAGAAGATTGGTATCAGGTTTATCTTTGTGGATCCAGGAAGTGTTTAGCATAGCTTAGCACCAAGAGAGAACTGCAGGAAAAAAATATCCTCAATGCAAAACAGTGCAGACCGTCTGCATGGATAAGCAAGACCCCGTGAACCTAAGCTTGCCAGGGCTAAAGTCTATTCAGTAGAGCTTGTGCTCAGGTTCAGACTACTGACTAGAAAGATGTGGCATCCAAACCAACAGTTGATCTTTCAACCCATCTGCGAATGCTACATCTTAAATGTCTCACGATATCTTTTCAAATTTTTTTTAACCTCGTCTTCTGTCATGTGACATGCTCCGTAACATGTCCGTGATGTTGACCAATAGCCCAAAGCACTCTTCCGAATGTAACGATGCAAAAACAAGCTAAAAGATAGACAACCCATGCTGTTTGGGTATGATCTATGAACACACTTGTGGCTGTTGTTAGCCTTGTTCACGATTCATAGCACCATTCAGTCATTGCACCATTATGTCCGTTTCTGTTCAGGTGCAAGTTAAAGGGTCGCCACTGAAGGGGATAAAAGCCAAATGTAAATCAGCTACAGTATAGTTTTCACTTCTCACAGTGTTCCGTGAACACTTTTATTGCACCTGGTACCTTTGCACATAACTTTTCTATCGATAGTGCCAAATCCGGAATTCTTCCATGTCTTCTCTCGGATGAATTAGTGTAATGTGTGCAGCACAGTTAGCTAGTTTACTCCATTTGCATTAATGATTTGCACAGTTAATGTAGTTAGCACTGCTATAGGGCAACCAGTAGAATGGAGTGGACATTACAAATTAGCCCTGTTGGGTGAACTTTAATTTCTTAGCTTAGTATGTTTCTTACCAAAAAGTCATTTCTTGCGTGTGCTAAGATGGGCCCAAGACTCCAGACCTGTCTGTGCTAACCTCACAAAGATGATACTGGTCTAAATCTCCTTCACTGGCTTTGATAAAGTCACTGAACTTTACTATTTTAATCTCAGAGAATATCCACATTTTTGTCATAATTTTATCACTTGAGTTTTTGTTTTTTTTAATACAGCAACATTTGGCCCTGTACGTAGTCTGATAAGGCTCTGTGATAATGAAACATAAACCGGTGCTGTGCTAAGACGGGCCTAAGATCCCAGACCTGTCTCTATGCTAACCTCACAAAGATGATACTGGTCTAAATCTTCTAATCTAGCTTTGATAAAGTAATCAAACAACAGGATTTCCCAAATGGCAAAGTGTTCCTTTACAGTGACCGTCATCTCACAAGTGAAGACAGAATATTTTGATAATAAACAGCATCCAGGTGGCAGCATGTAACGTGAGATTGGTCATCCAAAGTGAATTATTACTTGTGCTGTGTGTGCAAGTGTTTTATGCATACAGCTGTGGTGATTGTACTCTTCTTTTCTCATCCGACCTGGAAAATCTGACATGCACATTTGCCTTATGTTGGATTCATTTGTGGTCTTAAGTTCTTAAAACCACAGGGAAAGTTCAATTCTGTGTTCAAGTGTTGGAAATACTGTCAAAGAAATAAAAATGTTCTTTGATTTTCTTACATGAAGTTGTTTGGGATTTCTTTGCGAACTGCAGATTTTTACTGCACGAACTCTACACCGATCACTGAGTCTGGTTCACAAAGAAACATGAAGCTTAAATATTGATAAGCAAGACAGAATCCCAAAATCAACGTGTTATCAGGAGCATCGACTTTGGAAAGACATTGCTGTGACTTGAGTCAGTCTATCCATTCAGCTCAAATCACCACAGGTTACTTATTGAGGTGAAAACATCAGAGCATCAGAAACAATAAAGCAGGTGCAGGGATTTTATGTGACGTGCAAAGTTCGATCCATTTACTGCAAATAAAGGATGGATGTAGAGTTGACCATTTTTTATTGGCAGATGATCCCATTAAAATGCTCCAAACAGCAGGGACAGGGCCAAATGAGTGACAGCTCCCATCTGTGAGGAACAGCTGACAGCAGTTGGTTACTACTGCTTAATGGAATACCTGTCAATCCAAACCTTACCACTATCCATACGGTCAGACAGAAAGGGAACTCATCCAGCACCACATGAAGAGGAAAACCATTCATAGAGTCCAGGCTGTAATGTTGATTTTTAATGTTGTAAAGTTGGTATTGACTCGCTTTTAAAGCCTGACTAAATACTTGAGTTTAAATTGACAGAATGTGTTTGTATCTTCCTGGTAAATTTATAACTTTGTTGGTGAGTGTTAAACTTGGTTGGTTTGTTGGTCTTAAATGTGTTATTTTACTCTCGCAGAATTACCCACGTTTTTCTCATAACTTTATCACTTGAGCTTTATTCATACAGTGACATTTAAGCCCCGTGTGTAGTCCGACAGCGCTCTGTGCTAATGACATAAACCTGCGCTATCTCCTGTGCAGCAGCAGCGGCTCTGGTTTGGAGCTTTTCTCTCAGCCTCGGCTCCTCGGTCCTCTTTAAGCTCCTCTTCCTGCCGCCCCTCCTCATTCGCCAGCATGACGCTCCGTCGGCGCTCGCACATACCTCCCTCCGCTCTCTAACTGTGTTTCCTCCTGAACGAAAGCTCACACAGACCTGCCTTTCAACCATCTCAATAATCTTTTTGAAACCTGCCGCTGTGAGATGACAGCTGGAACAACGGGGATACGGACCGTGAGCGCCGCTTCTGACAGGTAACGACTCCCCCGCCCCTCCTTGACTGCTCCTAAAGTCTTTTCGTGGGCTACACACGAACAAGGCTACATTGTGTGTGGATTTGGATTATCAGTAATACCGATAACGAATATCTTCGCCACTGTTTTAATGGAGGGCGTTTCCTTAAACCAGAGCTGCCGGTGTCGCCTGATTTTGTGGCTTGATGAAACGCAGAAACGTAGTGGGCGAGAAGTTAGCTTCAAGTTTTAAAGGTCGCTCTCTTGAGTACGACCACTGCGGTTTACCTCAGCATAACCCCGGAACAATGGCGAATAACAGCGATGACTATTTTCTAATTATTTAGCGAACAGCACGGCATTATTGGAGTTCGCAAGAGTGGAGACCGAGCTAAAGCCCAGGTCTTTGGCTTTAATGAAATGACAAAAAAAACCAACAACAACCCAAAACAGTCTAATAAGTACAAGAAGAACATGCCAAAGGTATCAGCCTGTGGAAAATTACAAGCTCCTATTTGGCAGCATTTTATCTGTACAGCGAGAGGAAATGCTGTCAAATACCAGAGGTGAGCAAAATATGAGGAGCAGAACCCAAATGTTCTCTTAAGAACACTCAGGTCATTATTTTCTGTGAATTTGGGGAATTAATAGTAACACTGGGGGAAAGCCCTGGTTTGAGATTAAAGGTCAGGTATTTTCCTCTTAATTTTAACAGTAGATACTGATATTCATAATCAGCCCACACGCAGCTTCTTTTTAAATATATGATTTAAACTGGAAATGGGTCAAATCACAAAAGAAGTCCAAACAAATTGTATTTATAGATAATCTGTGCTGATGACACAACAAGTGTTGGATGAATCTGGCCACTTCCGAAGGCCCCGAAGCAGTTACACCTTCACTTCAAAGTGCTTTTCACTATCCATAATCTATTAATTTAATCTATAATCTGTTGTTATTGCTTGCTTTCTCCCTCAAATTAATCTACAATGATAGTAAACAGAGAGGAACAGCAAGCAGGTCTGAAAAGCTGCATCCATGACATGTTTGGCATATTTAGACTGTTTTTTTTAAAATAGTGTAGGTTTGCTCGCAGGTTGTTTAAGATTAACATAAAATCTAACTAAACAGGCCTGTGACAGCTGGGATAGGCTTCAGCACCCTCCCCAACCCTATGAGGGGGGCATGAGTGGTTAAGAAATGTCTTTATAATAATAAAATGTAAAAGGATTACTGGGCTACACCAGATTACTTTAAAATGCTTTCAATTAAAGAACACAGATTGCATAAAGAAATTTGTAATTAGCATAATCCACAGATTACAGCAGCTCATTTTTGTGATCAAACCTTAAAAACACTGCACTAAAAAACAGATGCAGCCACAAAATTTTGACGTCCACAAATATTCCCCTCTAAATGTCTCAACACGTGTGCAATGAAAACTAAATAAAAGTCACAGCACTGTAGCGCATCTAAACTGTCGCATGTTTATTCTATTATAAAAATGGGTTACAAAATTGCAACAACAAAAAAAAGTCTTGTTTTAAAGAAGTAATCAAAGATGGTGTCAGATCAACCAAGTCAGGGAGTCAGAGCTCAGCTGCAGCCCCAGCAGATCAGCTCATCCCACATGAGCTGATGGCTTAGCTGATTCTTTTCTACACATTCAACTGGTAAATGTCATGCGGGGCACACTGTTTAACCTGCTTTGGCCTGTATACAGCGGCTGAGTTCCTGCAAGCCGCTTTGCAACCCTCCTGTGTTGTCAGGTCAAGTTTATTTATATAGCACATTGACCAAAGTGCTGCATTTTAAAGTACATATATATATATATATATATATGCACAAACACAACATTTAAAGACAATAAATAAGGTAAAATAAATACTTTTTAAAAATACCATAAAAAGTAATGGTCATTGATGCCAGCTGTGTTCTGTGCTTTGGTCCTGCTGCTGCTCTCACAACACAGCCAGATGGAAATTGCTACAGACAGAATTAGTGGTGTTTAAAACTTAAATATCAATATTGTGTCAGTAATAAATGTAACGGTAATATTTCTTTTTCTTTAATTTGCCAAAATAAAAATACACCGTAAATAAACATATGTGTGTGTGTGTGTGTGTGTGTGTGTGTGTGTGTGTATATATATATATATATATATATATATATATATATATATATATATATATATATATATATATATAATTATGTATCACTTGAATTTATTAAAAACTCTGAGGCTGATTGTTTAAGATATGTCAAAACTAAACAACAAACAACTGTCACAGTTTCACTGCGATGAACAAGGTCAGAGTTTTCCCTCCTGGTTGGTCCTTGCTGAGTCTTCCACCTTTGTGTTCACCACAGAGGAATGTGACACCTCCTAAGGTCAAATGTCAGCATTAACTCCAGGAGACCCAGTTTTACATTCCGGCTTGAGTTTTCCTTTTTTTAAAACATGCACGTTCATGTCCAGCCTGTCAGATTGGACTCCAGTCTAGACATCTTTTAAATCGCTACCAAATGCTTTTCCACTGGGCCTTTACCAAAAGCTCCTCTAAGGTCATGGAATTTACTCTCATGTTTGGAGCACAGTCTCCCTGCAAAGCACAGCACTTTGGTTTAGAGCTTGTTTCAGTGAACCAGATTAATGTTACTGCAGTAATGGGCTATTTATAACCTCCAGGGCCTGCTCCTCTGGTCTGACCTGAGTGTTTATGGCAAACTTGTTTGACAATAGCAACTCGGACATAAATCCTGGGAGGTTAAAAGATGCTAACACAGTATGCAGAGGCATTAAAAAAAGAGACTTTTAGGCTATTCCTAAACTGTGAAGTCCTACTCTATCAGGCAGCACTGATCATTTCTAAACTGTGCTACTCCTCCATCAGTATGGAAAGGCTTACAGCTGTATCTAATTATTCAAGGAATGCTGGGCTTTTGTAAGGAAAAACTCTGCAGAATATGGGCTGGCTTTCTCAAATCTCTTCCCCCCATTTCCCCTCTCCCCCTCCTCAGCTGAGCTCCTGCCACAGCCCAATCTCTGATGAGAGGATGAGAACCCACACCCGCGGGGCCCCCACTGTCTTCTTCATAAGTCTTCTCTGGCCCCTGCTCTCTCTGGCAGCCGCAGCTGAGGTTGACCCTAGTGGAGGAATCCCCTTCATGGGGGGCAACTACAATGGCCATCCCATGCTGTACTTCAGCCGCGGGGATGTGGAGCAGTTGCAGTATGCAGCTGCGGGGACTCACCGTGAAATGGCAAGCGCGGATCCGTGAGGCCGGGGAGACCATGCTAGAGCACCCGGAGGAGTACCTGCCTCCCTGGAGCCCAGCAGACTTCAGCGCCCGCTGGAATGAGGTCTATGGAAACAATCTGGGTGTCCTGTCCATGTTCTGCCTGCTGTACCCTCACAGGGCCGGGGCCCTCGACCTGGTCAAGGACTACATGGAGAGGATGGCAGCCCAGCCTAGTTGGTATATTTTCTGTCTTTTATTTACTCATCTTTTTAACTTTACACATGGAAAGTTACAGAAACTTTGTTTACAGTTTACAGATGGTACTTGGTATCTCTTCCCCCACATCTTCATCAGCACAGCGTTAATGCTAAAGCCTTGATGTTAGAGGCTCTTTAGCCAAACCCCTCACTGGAGTGTTTTGGTCCTTCTCTGTGGAAAGACCTTTGGCAAAGATGCACTGTGGGCCGATAAGTCTGTAGTCCAGGAAATATGTTTAGCAGCTGTTTGCCCAAACAACTCGCACCCCTCCCCCCACGTCAGAGGAAATGAAATATTCAGATGTGTGCTGAATAGTTCAGGCCTGGGTTGTGACTGAAGCTCGGGGTCCAGGTGACCTGGTGGGGACTGCCTCCACACTTCTCTTACTGTAGTTTGTTCTACTTTGCACTGCATTTCATCAATAAGCTGCTCGTTTCCCATGCTTTCAGCTTGGTAATCCAGCTCTGGCAGCTTGTTTGATGCACACTTCATCGTAAAGAATATGTTTCCAGTATATGTTTGCTTCAGTTTACCTGAGGCTAAGTAATTCTCAGGGACTGTGACACGAACATTTGCCACCTTCATCTAGAACTTGTGATGATCTGGTTTTGACGCAAGGTTATGTAAACCCGTGTAAATGGCTGAACACAGCTGCAGAGTACACACAGTTGATTCTATGATGTTCATTATCGGGGTTTCGACATAGAGTGATATTAGTTTTGCTGCATATCAGCACTTTAATGTCAAATTAGATAAGAATGTGTGAAGATGACTGTCTCACAAAGGCTCTGTCATTTTTAAAGATAGCAGCATCCGTTTTCATTTGCAAAGGAAACCACAGCACTGAGCTGTTTCTGTCAACTCTCAGCATAGTTTATACTGTCATATTTGAGGATAGGGTGCTAAGTACTTAAAGCTGTAAACCCTGGGTTCGATGTTTAAGTGAATACCATAATGTTGGTATGGCTGGTGATAATCACCAAAAATGGATACCTTTAACTTGTAATTTTAAAAGAGACATTTAAGGGACGTAGGACTTGTATCGATTCCTGCACAATGTACCCTACTGGATTCACATCTTTGATGTTGATCTAAACTTACCCGCAGGCTGATCATTTAACCTCAAACCTCTGCCTTCATAGTAATTAACTTTCATAGAAATATCTAATGTGTATTCTGTATATGATACAGGAATGATTAACAACACCCACAAACTTTAAAATGAAAAATAAAGTTTTACATAAAATTTGGCAGAACTTGCCGTAGGGTTCACGTAGTTCTGATGGTTGTCAAAAACGTCTTCGGCTTAGCAGAATGAACTGTCGTCTGTGATATTTAAGGACTTTTATTTAGTGGTAAATCGGAAAAATGTTGTGGATACAAATTGCGGTGACAGTTGTATTCGGGCAACGTACATTGAACATGACACGCGAAACAAATGCAAAGGGCGGACATAATATTGCATTCTGAGGCAGATGATAAAATGAATGTAATATATCTAAAAAAGTTAAAAGTGATTCATAATAAATCTTTTTTAAAAACATATAATAATTGCTGTGTGTGTGAGACAAGCCGATAGGGCACACACCGACATATATACACTATGATCACTAGAGAAAGATATATCACTAGAACTTCATGTGCATGTGTGGATGATTTCAGCAGAATGTTAGAATGAAAAAGAGAGAAGACAGGGGAAAAAACAACAATGCTAATTTGGATAAAGCAACCCTTTTTCCCGTTCCATCAAAATTTTAGGCCGAAATTGAAAACTTCAGCCTCTTCCTCATGGTTGACTTTAGTAATTCTTAACAAAGATGTGAACATTAGCTTAAAACAAAAAAAACTTTATATACAGTGCTGTAAAAAAAAAAGTATTTGTCCCCTCCCATTTTTTTGTTTTTGCACATTTGTCTCACTTAAATGTTTGAGATCATCAACCAAATTTTAATATTAGATGAAGATAACCAGAGTAAACACACAGTGCAGTTTTTACATGATTATTTAATTTATTAAGGGAAAAAAGCAATCTAACCCCACCTGGCCCTGTGTGAAAAAGTAATTGCCCCAGCTCATGAAATTACTTGTTAACCACATTTTCTTTGAGGAGCCACACCCAGCCCTGATTACTGTCAGACCTGTTGATTCAAAAAATCACTTATATAAAACCTGTCTGACAAAGTTACGTAGGCCAAAAGATCGTTAAAAGGAACACGTACTGCTAAAGAAACTCAAGAACAGATGAGAAACAAGTAATTGGCATCTCACAGCCTGAACCGCAGGCCTCACTTGCCTCAGTTAAGGTGCAGGGACTCCAGCAAACCACAATGGAAAAATGTTTAAACTTGGAGCAGTGGTAACTTTCCCAGGAGTGGTCGGCCTACCAAAATTACTCCAAGAGCGCATCATTGAGGAGATCACGAAAGAACCCAGAAAAACATCTAAACAACCGCAGGCCTCACTTGCCTCAGTTCAGGTCAGAGTTCATGATTCATCTCTGTAAGGGCTGCAGCTCTATCTGGGGGCAGATGGCTGCATAACATTTAGGACAAACATTTACCAGCACTGGGTATCAATTCAAACCTTAATAATTAGGCTAACCGACTAGCGCCTCTGGTACCGACTACTGACAGTAGCGACGATTAGGCACCTATTCGACTAGTGGTGCACATCCCTAATTTCATCACTTGCTTAAAATGAATATCGGGTCTCAGAGTTAGCATTCATTTATAACATGATCCAACTGAAGTCGTGAACATTTTTCAGATTTCAGTCAAGTTTGTGTTGAGCTTTGTCCCAAAGTACTTGTACTCAAAGGCCCAGCAGCAGTAAAGATTTATAGGTAAATAAAATTCACCGATGTATTCTTAGGCTAGCCACCCTGATGTGTATCCGTATAAAATTGCACTGCTATAAACACAAACCTGTTTCTTTTCCACTTAAAGAGCAAAATCCTGCCATGTTTCTTTCTGCAAAAATGATCAACAAATCAGCTGAATCCATCCGTTCAGCCGATGTTTGGACAATTCTCAGGCTTTTCATAGTCAGCCGTGACTGAACTTCACGCCAGCAGCAGTGCTTCCTTATTTCCCGAACAATTAGACGGAGTTCAGTGACCAGTAGTTCTGACAAGTGCCAAGTGAAAAGTGGATTAAAGCCATTCACTCCTGCCAGTACTACACAGATGCTGTTTGAAAGACTAAAACCAATCCAAAAAGATACTTAAAGAATGCTTTCATACATGGTAATAGTGGATTCACAATCTTGCAGGACTCAAGCTTATAAGCTGCATAATATTTACTAATGGTCACCATCTCAGTGTTTGTGTCTTTTATATTTTCACACAATCCTCTCAACCTGTACTGTTTTTGACCATTCATGGTGCAAGCAGTGTTAATGGGCAAATGAGCAGGTCTTGCTTCAGTGTTTATGAGAGGCTGGTATGAGGCAGATTCTTTGTGGATTGTTTTGTTTTATTATTTTATACCGGTGGCAGTGGCAAACCAAGATATGCATGCAGTGAACCAATAAAGATGGGGAAGAAGACGTGCGCCTTTTGCAAACCAGTCTATGGAAAGTTTCATCGTCATGTTAATTGAATTGTTTAACTTTGCTGCAGATCACCTAGTGGGTGCTCACGGGATAGTCCTATTCCAATTTGGGCCATATAGTGCTAGCTTAATGTATTCTAATTAGCCAGCAACAGGACACATGCATGTCATGATCCTGGGTCCGTTGACCCAGCGTTTTAGGTTGGAGATCCCTTTGTTATATTTTCTGGTTTTTCTGTGTTATGGGTTATGTTCTTATTTTTTGGTTCATTTGTAGCTTCAGCCTTTCTTAGTTAGCAATACGTAACTGAACGAAGTACATGACATAA
>JAMQGT020011067.1:0-57500 GCA_024447675.2 Pterophyllum scalare
GTTTATGTTTTACTTCGTTCAGTTGCGTATTGTTAGTCCATGAAAACTTAAAATTCAAGAGCCAGTGGGCTCAATCGAATTTTTGAACATCAGATCACAGCTGGACACCATCGAATACACCTGCAAAAACTACTAAAACATGTTATGATCCAATTACTTAGCCATTTTGGAGTGGTCTGGGACATGTATGACTACATGTCTTTTGTAGTAGATGCTCATGTATCCAGATGAACTTCCAAAAAGGATGTAACAAGAGAATACATAATCTCTGCAGGATGCACATGTAATGCTCCTTTTCATCTTATTCTGCCTTTATTCATTCAGTTCATATTTATATTGTTGGTTTTTGGTTGTCCTAGGTAAACAAATGTGATCCTTTATGCAATTTTAACTGTAAGTGGAGACCTTTGGCTGCTCAAGAAGTCTGGAAGTGATGTAGACAATGCTGCCTAAACACAAGCGCTAATCACTGGTCTTTTCTCTTTGTTTTAAAATGTATCTATGGACTTCTTTGTGTTACATAAATCATGAATTATTTCAACAACAAGCATGTTTCTGTTAGGGCCATAACCTTTTAGTTATAACCATTGTAATGACGTGCGCTATTTGATTACATTCTCTGTATTATTCTAAATGCTATACAAAAAATGCAATTCTTGTGTGTGCGTGTTTTGTTTTTTGTTTTTCCCTCAGTTTCAGGGTGATGATCTCTCCAGTACATTTTTGTGTATGCAGGGACAACCTGGTTTGAGGTAAAAACAAGATAAAGAAAAAGGATTGTCAACCACATGACACATGGACGTAGAAATCACAATGAACGGGGAAGAGAGATAACAGCCCTGTGAGGAAAAATGACAAGCCAGCTGACTTGTGACTACAACCTGCCAATGAATAGGAGCACCACGGGGCAAACGGACTGACCTATCTGTATGAGATGGAAGGAGGTGAAATGAGGGGGGTGGGGGTGCTAGTGTGAACACATTCTGAATCAATGCCAGTCAGCTAATATACACTGCAGATTGGACAGACTAGGTGGTAAGGAAAGGTCAGACAGCTCCACACCGTCTAGCTGAGACCACTCAGTGTTTTCCTCTAACAGTCTGGCATTCTCAGTGTTTCTCTTTACCAGCCCAGCACTAACAGAGGAATGTCATGCTATTTATGAAACAGGTGCAGCAGCATGGAGGAACAGATTGCCTGTGGTGTCAGTTGCAATGTGAGTGTAATCAGAAAAATTCTTGTTCTTTTCTTAATGCATATGCATTTTACGGAGGATCAAAAAAATGATGCGGGAAGATGCAGCATGATGTGGCAGTTGATTACACACTTTGCTGGAATGCTATGTTCCCATATTCAGTAGAAATCTGAGAGCACTACATAAAAAAATATCAAAAAGTGTGTGTGTGTGTGTGTGGGGGGGGGGGGGTTGTATTGGATTCAGAATATTGATTTCACAGAGAAGGGAACAGTAACTAGAAAATACCCACACTACATAAAAATGTTTTAGACTCCCAAGCATCAAAGTGCAAAACAAAAAATGCAATGTGTGAAATTAAAATTCACATTCATATTCTTCACTTTGTTTTTGGGGTTTTTTCCTCTGAAGTAATTGACATCTGTTGCACTGATTAAACCACCGCATGCGCCTATTCTTATACACTCTCATACCATGTTAACATACAAGTATTTTTTTTTTCCTTTTCTGTTTTTCACAGATGGCGTATTTGAGACTTTAGCCTCCCAACATTTTGATTCACTGCATGATTTACCATGCTCACAAAAGGTGACAAGTTCAAGTGGCCGCAAAATGAGCTGCCGCTTTGATAATAATAAAAGAGAAAAAAAGAAACTTCAGCCTAAAAACTGAGATAAATTTGGATAAATGCTTTGATAACAGAAACGTGCCTATTATAGGTATTGCAGACTTAGTATTTATTTATTATTTTAAAATGTAAAATATGCTGTTCAGATCTTTGTCTTATTCTATGTTTATCCTGATTTCTGTGAAGTGTGACAGCAAGGTGCTATCCACATCGCCACACTGAACACTCTTTCATTAGCCTGCCATAGACTGAAACACACAAAGTTGTGCTCCTCCTAATGAGATACATATGGGATCATTGTGGGTTTACGTAACACATATTCAGTCCCTTATGTGACAAGCAAGCGTAGCTCTCTGTATTTGGAAGAGAATGTAAAAGATGGGGGAAGTTGGGTATTTCACTCAACTCAACATATGAAATAGGACACGTGTGTCATATACCAGTCACAATATGATTTTTGAAATTTTATCTAAATGGATTTTAAACACGCAACAAATATGGAAACGCAGGGAAAAAACATGTATGTTAAAACCTAGTTTGGTGGTGGGGGGGGGTTGTTTTTGTTTTCTCAATTTGCAATGAATTTAATTTAGGCTTTAAAGCACAAGAAAAGAAATTAGAAACAGAATCCCTGTGACTTCATCTGGCTTTATCAAGACCATGACTGGTATCAGAGAGAGGCAAGTGAAGAAGTAATACAAAAAAAAAAAAAAAAGCATGCCAGTTAAAAGTCCTTACTCCTCACGGATTTGTACTCACGTACCATTATAAGATAGTTTCACTGATATTGATCTGTGAATTAGCTAATGGGTTGAATACAAAATACCGAATATTTTAAAGTGAGAGAAGGGAGAGGGAACGACACATTACAGCTACCACACATCTATCAGTCTGCAGGTGCTCACATTTTTAGATGAGAATATGGGTTTGCTTGCTTTCACATGTTAATCTGCATAAGATACAGCCATAATACATCTGTCCTTGTGTGAGTGGATGCAGGCATTTGTTTGTTTGTTTGGTTGCAAATGTGTGTTGTGGCCTGCCAAGCTTTGCACCTTTATCACTGTCCATTTACCCATCTGCCCACTGGCTTGTTTGTATGTGCATCTAATCGTGGAGTCTTTAAAACAAACTGACAAATTCAGATCAGTGTGAGGATATTTAAGCATATGTAATTTACTTGTAGTAGCTACATTTAATATTATGTTGTTTTGATTGCTTGGTATAAAAGCAGCTCGCACAAAAGTAAAGACAAACAAAAGACACAGATGTAGGCAACACAATGCACACAGCATCTTGTTTTCCTATGAACAACAACAATATATTCTATTTATTACCAAAGCACAGCACTACTGTCCTGACTTTGTTACCATTTCCATTTCTGTCTCAGTATTTTACAGATCTACACACATACACACACACACATTTGTGTTTTTGTAAATCTGTCACTACAGTTTAAAAGGGGTCACAATTATATAACAGCTCTTGACCTCTTATAATCAGCTCTAAAGCTGCACTTGTTTTTTATCCTAACCTACAGTGTGAAGAAAATTATATGGCAGAACTCTTTTTTCCCGTTTTTGTGCAGGACACATCAGTGTCTGAATGAATCTACATCATTCTAGAAGTGCAGTCCTTTTCTCCATTATCTATTTGTGCATTACATCTCCTTCGTAATCATTGACTGTTTCATCTGTCTCCTCTGTCTAAAATTGGATTTCCTGACATAATCAGCAGCATAAATTCCAACTTCCTGTTTCCAATAAGCTGACAGTATTAGGCAGGAAATAAATAATAACAGGACTTGTGTTATTTGCGCTTTTCCTCTGTGCTGTGAGATTCTGATCCTGCTCTCTTACAATATCCTCCGGTGGTATCTAACAAATATTGAACGAGCTAACAACAAACTAGGCTCCCTTAGACTGAATGACTACTGAATACTTGCATCTAACATTTTCAGTTTCTCCCTTTCTAAAATCTCAATAATAAATCAAGGAATATTTGAATGAATCTGCATTCCCCCCCCCCAATCTGTTCCTTGCCTATTACAACAGTTCATCTTGTTCACTTTAAACTTAGGGGATGCTAATGACTCAGGTAAGTGTAGTGCTGAGTGAGAGGTCATTCGAAATGAAAGTGGTCTCATTTTTTTGGATCTACTCCCTGTTGAAAAGCTGCCAATGCACGGAGGGATGTCACAAAATGATGATGATACTAAAGTGCAGGTAAAATTGTAGGCTCATACGCTTAATCTGTGACCTCACAGATGAAGTCACACTCCTCTGGGATGATGTAACCAGTTCAGACAGCATTGTTTATAAGTAAATCTCCACGGACTGTGATATCTGTCTTCTTATGCTAACATAACTAGTGCAATATGTATAGCTGCAGTGCACTGAAATGACAATATTCAAATATGCGGTAGTTTAAATCATAGACATCCATCTGACAGGTGGGAGAGACAGTGAAGTATGACAAAATGTATCCTGGAAACAAGTACATTTATCTTATCACTAAAGCATGCTTTGTGTTATAGAGATCCATACTACTATTGCAGATAGCATAGTTTCCCTACACAGCTCAGAAGAGGTCAAACTGTGCATTATGTCGCACTGATTAAAAATCTGATGTTCATCTCTACTTTTAGCATGAGCACGAAATTCTTCTTCTATAGCAGTCTCCCCTACTATAATGTAAATTCAGCTTAACCATTATGCCTTCAGAGTCAAGCTATTCAATCACAGTGGGAAAAGAAGATGTTGGTGACACATAATTCATGGAATGTGAAATACAAGAAGCTAGAGAGTACCCAGCCAAAATGGCCAAAATGGGTACAAGCTGTCCAAAAATAGGCAAATTCTAAATCGTAACACATTGCCTACTGTCAATAAATCTCTGCTGTTTCTTGTATTCATTCTTGTACCCTGCTACAGTATACAAGCACCTTACATTAAAATATTTCATGCATCCATGGTCACATAAATGCAGGTTACTACCCGAGGGCTCTTAAACACATAAGCCAACTTCTTCAACTCTGGTACATGTAAGTGGTATCTTGGCAACTGGGAACACAGACACAATAATATAGCGGCTTAAGGGTATGGCTTGTACAGCCTCATATTCTTCAAGTGTCAAGAGTATTTCTCGAAGGCACCTTAAATTGATTTAACCAAGAAGAAAAACGCATGTGTACAATATGCAAACACACACCGCTCAAATGTACAGTACATCGCAATCTACTAACTAATAAGGGACCACTGTAACTGAAGTTCTTACAAGGCAAAAGGCATTAAGTTGTTAATTTATTTAACAATCTCATTAGGTTTCAAGTTCATGAATGGGATTTCAAGATGTCAGTCCCAGTTGACATGTTACAACGTACAATCTGAGAGGCTGAAGTAAAATAGGGAAAATGTACGCACTGTTGCCTGTTTGGTCTAAAGCACACACACTTCAGCTCTATATTTTTTATTATGTTTTTCTTTCTTTTTTTTCAATTGCAAGAGTTACAGTGTCACACTGAACCTTTATTTAGCATTGTGAATGTGTCTCAGTAATGTTCCACAAGTAAACTGTTTGTGGAAGCAGTGCGATAAAATTTAGCAACTGAATAAACCTTGCACCTGCTCATTACAGACACACATCTCACTGACTGGCAGGAATGGGCTGTCGTAGGGCCGTTATCTTTTTTAGTTGATCTACAATTTTTCAGCTGCACAAACTGTTTGAAGTATCTGACTTCAACACTTCAGATGCCCTTAGAATACACTTAGAATGCACTTAGAATACCTGAAGTTGGACAGTGCTTGTTGCACAATACTAGCAGATCTGCAATTGGTCCTTGATTGTGTGAAACAGAGATTGTGTGAAAGAGAGTCAGCTGAGTAAAGATTCGTAAATGGAATTTTTTATTATTATTTTTGACAAAATAAAAAAAAGGGTCTGTGTAATTTCATATGCTATATGGGTGTACTTTCACTAAATAAACTAAACAAGTCCACTGAACAGTTGACCAGACATAAGAAAATGGGCCGCAGATTGTGAGATGCACAAATTTTTGGCACCAAGATGGCCGTGCACTGCACTGCATTGGACTGCCATTACCAAATCCTTTCCCGCTGGGGCACACAGTGATTCAACCACCACATTAAACCAGTGCTGCTGAGGTAATTACCTTCAACCCAGAAAAATTCCAGTTAACCCGTATAACATTGTGCTATGCACCATCTGTCAACACAAAGAAGTCCATAGTTGCTGGATTTCTTTGCTTCCATAAGAACTGTCCATTTAAATTTACTGAACTGTGAATAAAAAGCACGCGCACACACACACACACACACACACACAATTATCTACCAAAACAAACTGAGCATTTTCGCAACATCAGTGCCAGTCGATTGAAGGTTTTACAAAACTTCAAATAAAGACTTTCTTCAAACACATCATGGAGACATGACCTAATATGATATATCACAAGTTTCCTTTTGTAGGAAGTGGGGGAAAAAAGAAAGAAAAACATTAATCACTGCTTTGCAAAGTCTTGGTAGGGAGGGGGAATGACAACAACAGAGAAAGCAAAAGAGAGCGATATCATCTGCTTTAGAACTACTGCATAGAAAAGAGCAGAGCGTGAAAAAGAGGCAAAAAAGATGCTGATATATCTGGCTGTGAAAGAGAACAATAGAAGTGAAAAGCAACTGCAAAGTCATACAATTTGGACCCAGTCGAAACAGGCTAGAACTTAGTCTTATAAATTTCATTCACTTCCTTGTTGGGCCTGGTGTGATCAGCAGGACATGGACGAAGCCTTGACAAAGCCTAATGACATGCAATAGTTAGTCCAATCCTCTATTTAAGCCACATAATGAATAAAAACTTCCTTAGAAAAAACAGGCTAATCTTAAGAAATCAAGTATTGCTCTTCTAGTTTAAGGTACATGCTTATATTTGTGACACCCTATTTGAAGCTTTAGCAGGAATCCTGTTTTCAAAATGTGATTATCCATGGTGAGATAATGATCTGTAATGGTAATGCCATGCATATTGCTCACTGTCAAAATTAGATAAGATGGAAATAATGCGGTGAAAAAAACAGATCAATGTAATTAAGGAAGCCATTTATCAATTTACACAAAACACACAACACCTCCTATTACCAAAGCAACCTTGTGCAGTTAGTGTATTAGCATTGGTGGTATGGGTTATTGTTTTCTTTATTTATTGCCTGCTGGATGACAGACATCCACACCTGTGAGGTCATCATTTGTTTTATGCTCTTTTTTATATGACAGTCCTCTCTTATCCTTTATGTAGGTGTGTAAATGTTCACTTTGAGGCTATTTTTAAGCATTTTCTTCCACAGGCTTGCCATACATGTGTTACAGCGTTTAATCTGAAAATCCAAAATGCAGTTCAGCTGTGGTTCTTCCCTCATGTAAGTCAAACCTAATAACTATTATTGGATCTGAGTGACCATTCATTTTCTCTCTTACACACTGGCACACACACACAGAGACACACATGCAGACAACCTGAAGGGCTCTGCAGATCCATTTATCACAGGCTGACACAAGACAGTAATGACTGAGTGATGGAAACAGATGAGGAAACGGAATGATGTAAAAATGATGAAAAAAAAATACCCACAAAAAAACAGACACAGAGTTCCCAGGGGATAGTCGAGGACTGCTATTAAGACTTCTAACAATTCTCACAGCCAGGTCCTCTTCTCACATGAGACAATGGGGGAGGGTTGGAGAGAGGTGTGGGGTGACAAAGAAGATGAAAGAAAACAAATACAGTGAAAATGAATCATGTCTGCAAAAGAAGGAACAGAGCGAAAAAGTGAAAAAATGAAAGCGAGGGAAACTGAGGACAACTTGGATGATGATTAGGAGGAGGAAGAAGGAGGCTGCGTGGTAAAAACAAAGAGCAGAAAAAAAGAAGCTGAAAACAAAAACACAGGGACAAAGGGGATAATAGGTAAAACTGTATGAATGTCATAAGGGACCGAAAACATACAGAAGTGAAAAAAAAACAAGGCAAAGAGAAGACTCAAGAAACACCTCTGTTTGAAGCCCTTGTAATTAATGGGGATATCTCAAAAGACATAGAGTGAACATCAGAGCTCCCCTGTTGACTGACAGCGCTCTATACATGAGTGAATCATGTGCTTGTCCAACTGCTACACTGATTGGGCTGAGTCTTCATCAGAATCCAACATCTGACTTCTTCTGGCTCCCAAGACCAAAAGAAGTAAGGTTGGACTGAGAGACAAGAAGAGGCTGAAAAATGCAAGCAATCCAAAAGATTATTACTTGTATATAAAAAGGGATATATATGTATATATAAAGCTATAGGCCAATAAAGCTGATATCACTAGGTATTAGAAAGCAATAACAAATACCGCTTGCACATAATTAAAGCACTATTATTAACTTAAAGACACAAGGGATACCAAGAAGAAGTGAGACAAAAGCAGGAAACGGAGTAATTTATACTAATATACTTAAATCTGACAAGAAAAGAAATACCAATTGTAGTTAGAGAGGCAAGGCTGAGATGTTTGGACATATGCAAAGGAGGGATAGTGGATATATTGGACAAAGGATGGAGATGCCAGGGAGGAGGAAAGGGCTCTCAATCTTCTTTATTGAAAAAATCTTAAGTATACAAAATATGCAAATATTACACAAATTAACAAATCAACTAGACTACCTCAAAACACACACACGCACACACACACACACACACGCGCGCACACAATCAAAAAACACCCACCAATAAAAAAGAAGAAGAAGAAGCAACCAAGAAACAGCAGAAAAGCTCAGAATGGTGACCCATATTCTTTTAGTTATTCACTGTGGTAAGCTTGCTTTGGAAGCAGCTTTTCAACTTAATCTAATGTGTCAATATGATAACTGCACAGCAACAAACTGGAGCCTCAGACTGAAAAATAAACACTATGGTGCAGTTACACAAACTTTTGTGCCAACCATACAAAAAGACTGTTTTAAAATGTGTTCAAAAACTCCACATTTAGAGTTCTCATTATTTTTTATATCCATCAGACCCATCAGGACATGTCTGCATCCAATTTATGATTATATGAATACTTGAGAACACGGCACAATGCACCAAATAAAATCTGCATATTTGTCAGTCTATCATTATTATTTGGTTTTTCAGGCCTGTCTAACTTCTAAAATGTTGGGAATTTCTGACACCAAGTCTGGTCCAATACATTAAAATTGTCGATTAAATAAGGATCAGATAGCAAAATAAAAATTCTAGAGGCCCTGCTTCGAAAGCATTTAAATGTTTGGTTTAAATTTTTGATATGTTATGAAAAGACTTCCTCAACACACAGTTTAACAGCAGTGCCCATTAGGGCATGCAACAACAGCCTTAACTCTGTCGTTGCTGCAGTGACATAAATCACACTGGTCGGACGACGAACATGACTTTCCACTCTGTATTACACAGGTCTTTTAACACACACTGTCTTGCAGGAAAAGGTTCCCTTCCTGCATATGTTTCTATTCCCCATCTGTTCGCTTCCATTTAGTTGGGCTTGCGATATGTGTATTCAGCTTCAAATAATTGAAGGCATCACAAAAAGATGAGTCACAAATGCCCTTGTATAGCTCAACTAGATGTTCAGTCAATGATTTATCTACATTTGTATGGACAGAGCACTAACAGGCATCCTTGTGCTGTCCATGTTTGAAATATTTAATAGGTAGAATCTAAAAACAACAACAACAACAACAACAGAAAAATTAGATAGTGCTAGCTGGATAAAGATTCGGGAAATACTTGCCAAATCAGGAAGTACTGGATAGGAAAACTGTATGTTTTTTAAGTTCTCGGAAGTACAACTGTATTTCCAAAGAAGTTGATTTGCTTTGCAAAATGTAAACAAAAAGTGAATGAAAAAATAAAATAAAGGAAACTAAGTTTTATTAGCATTTATTGTCTTGCCTCACTATTATTCTGCTTCTGGCTGGATTGAGGGGGCGTCTTCACCTCTCCTCTTCTCAAAGGATTGCAAGCTGGCACATTGCTTTCCTGAGATCAAAGAATTACCACACAGCAGCCTTTGTTCTCTCTTGCTTGAAGAAAAAGAGAAAAAAAAGCATTTCACTGTCTGTATCAGACTGTGTCTGATATTGATCCCCATACAAGAAGAACAGGAGAGAAATCTCTTTGATACCTTGGGTACGACATTTATGGTAAGGTGACTAACAAGGCTTATTCTCAAGATGAAAAAAGAAAATCTGCACAGTGCTCTGTAATTATTGAAGAATTCCTTTTCACATAGTATTCTGGTGGTTATACTTTCAGAGATGTGCTGTACGGTACTTTGAAATGATGAAACTTGTTGACTACCGGTTTATTGATTTCCTGTATGTCCTGTTAATTAGCAGACATCAATAATGGTCACAGTAAATGCCTATTAAAATGGACAAAAGGGCATAATTCAATTGTGTGACAAGATACTGAAAAGATTAAATCTGATTGTGTTGCGACTGTTCATATTCTTCATGCATTGCACTGACAAAACAGTCAATGGGAGCGCAGATTAGTCTAGGAGGAGGAAGGAAACAATCTGAAGAAATCAGCTTTTTATATTCATTACATTTTCTGCGACTCTTGGGGCACTTGTTTGTTTCTTTTCTGTGGTGACGTGCATTCCACTTTACAGTCTGGTTTGTTCTGTTTGCTGGGCTGAGCTGCTCTAAGTCTTTTTCTTCCTCTTTTTTTTTAATTTATTTATTTTTTTTAACCAGTTTTAGAAGTCTGGGGGTTGAAAGGCACAGAGGCAGTGTCTGGAAATTGGAAGTCATGCTTCTTAATCCTCTAGCATTTGAATACACAGGAGAGGATATAAAGTCAACCACATTCACACATGTGCAGCTACCTAACAAAGATATACACAAAGAGGGGTGTGCTCAAAGTCATAATTTAAGAGAAAACCCAAGATTTGTACCTGCATACACATATCCCAAAAACAAAGTGTGGTTATAAACACTGGCCATATGGGTTTTGGATGCAGCAAACAACAAAATTACGAATAAATCAAAACACACTTAATATTAATTTTGATGAATAGATGGGGAGAGATGGAAGTAGAAGATGAAGTTAGCTGGTGAGACAGTGGAGAAGTGGTAGGAAAAGAAGGAGGAGTGATGGATGGCAGTGAAAGATTAAGGCACAGAGGGGCACGAGGAAACAGAGAGGGGAGAGCGCCACTAGGCCAGACGGTGAATGGATGAGAAATCCAGAGTGAGAATGAAATGCAGGGAAAGAGGAAGAGAAATATTGGCTTTCAATCACACATGCAAGCTCATGCACGCACTCACACGCACACACATGCACACAGAGGCTTTATTGTGTTTTAATGCAGTTTAATGGGGCCCTTTCTCCAGGCCAGGGGGAGTGCAACCAATTCATTGCTATGCTGTACACACCGTCTTTCAGAACTGAGGCAAGGAACTGAGAGAGAGCATGCATGAGTAAAAGGAGAGGGGGGGGGGGAGAGAAGGGGATTCAGGACATCAGTTTCTGTCAACCTTGACTTCTATCACAGGCTTCTCTTTTTCTTTGTGTCTCATCTCAGGATCTTTATTCCACTGCTTAGAGGGTCATACTGTTTGTTTGTTTTTTCACATTTTAGTGTATGTACAACAAATTGCAATTGCTGACTGTTTGTAAACTATACCATAGGCCCATAGTTTAACACGGGCTTTGCACTCCAATTGGACTCTTAGGCATCACATGTCATCTTTCCATGTGTGAATGCTGGACCTTTCCATTCACAGATTCATGTCTTATGTAAGCGGCCTTTCGTAATGGCCACTCCATCTACTGTTCATCCATTTTTCTTTAGTGACCAGCAAGAAAATGTTGACAGTCAAGGTTGGCATTGTCACACTCCACTTGTCGTTGCCCCCCCCACACACCCCCACACCCTTGTCCCTCTGTAATCACCAGACATGTTTCATCTGCCTTGGCACTGAGCGTGCTGCTGTCAGCACAGAAAATCCACCTGCATGCCTGGACAGCTTTCCAGTGATTCAAGGGTAAACACTGATGAGATCTGGTTCTCTCCTCTAACGGTGTTCCTTTTGGATGACGACAGCAGGGAGGAGTATAGTGACGAGCCTCCTGAGCCCTGATTTCTGAACACATTGTGTACTTTACACACCAACATCCCCTGCCAGCAGACAAAGACCAAGGGTAAAATTGATCAAGGCTCCAGTTAAGGCCCTGTGCCCTTCCTTTCCACGAAGTGCAGGAAAGCAGTGCTGCCAGCAGAAGAGCGAACAGTGACATCCCAATTCCTGAATTACTTTGAGTGCAAGAAATATAAACCTCTGCCTAAGATGACCACTGTGATGTGAAGGCCTCGTAAATCTGAGCAAAGCCACTTCACTCACAGCAAAAGCTCTCGCTGATAGAGTCAAACCCTTCTCTCATTTTAATTTAAGCTATTTAGGTCCACAATGGCATCCTACAGTGATGAGCCTGTTTCAAGAAAAAAAAAATCTCTCTTTTGGATGCAGCTCTTCAGGACCAAAGCTGGTTATATTAGTTTACTTGAATTATGTTAGGTATATTAACGTGTTTACTGTAGTTTATCATATCTTTTGTATATGTTTTATTTTGTTTTATATACTGTTGTTTCTCTTACTCAAATAAGGAGATATGGTGACCCTTCTTTGAGAAGGGCACTGAGGGTGATACTTCATTGTTGAGTTCTCACAGAGCACACATAAAAGCCTTCTGAGTTTCTTTTATCAACCAGACCACCAGAAGGGAAAGAGCCAGGAAGGAACTGGTTGTAAAAGTGATATCTTTGTGTGCAGCCATGTGAATGTATCCTAAATGTTTATTACCTGCACTTAACTGCATTTAGTGTGGGGTCATTGATGAGACGTCATATGATCCTTACGTTGAAAGTTCTGAATAAAAACCGTGCGTGAAGGGAACATCCTGGAAGGAGAGAGTGACCACTTCCTGTTTGAGTAAGGAGCGGAGAATTTACTTTTCTGTCTCGGTGCTCAAGGAGGCATGGTTCCCTTCCCCGCTAGCGGCGAAAACCTGAAAGCTGTGTATGTGCATTTATTCCTCATTACTTGTTAATTTTGAATGATTCTGAACCGATCAATTATTAATCCTTTCTGCAGGCTAGAATTGAAGTATGATAGAGGCTCTGCTGTCCTTATCATGTAAGTGATTTACTAATGTTTTAACTCAAACAATGCATATCTACTAAATTTATACAGTATACGACCATTGTAACCATTTAGTAAATGCTGTTGAGTAATGTTTTATGTGAGGCTCATGATGCAAACTGATTTATGATTTGTGACATAAATTAATTTGTTTAAAAATGTCCCAATTTAAAATGGGATGTAGTGCACACTAAATTCTTGCTGCAGCCTGTTTATCATTGTTAGGGAACTTTAAGATGTAAAGCAACACGTCTCGCAAACTACTGCTGGTTGGGGGGATGTTTTCCTGGCACAGTTCGCTCTCCTGAGTACCAAATGAGCATTATTCAAATGTCACATCCTTCCTGAATATTGTTGCTCATCATTTTCATTGCTTGATGACCACAGTGTACCCATCTTCCGATGGCTCCCTCCACCACAATAAAGCAGCATGTCACAAAGCTCAAATCATCTCAAACTGGTTTCTTGAACATGAGAATGAGTTCACTGCACTCAAATGACCTTCACAGTCACCAGATCTTAATCCAATATAGGACCTTTGGATGTGGTGGAACGGGAGATGCATGTACATCCAACAAATCTGTAGCAACCATGTGATGCTATCATGTCAACAGGGACCAAAATCTCTGATGAATATTTCTTGCACCTTGCTGAATATGTGAAGAATTAAGACAGGGCTGTAGGCAACAGGACCTCACAATTAGTCCTATTGCTGGTAGTTTGTACAGATACTCATTCATTATGCAGATTGGACTAAAGGTCACTGGTATGTTGTGTATACTGAGCTTCCAAGCCAGGCAAGAGTCTACATATATATATATATATATATATATATATATATATATATATATATATATATATATATCAAGCATGTTTC
This sequence comes from Pterophyllum scalare, assembly GCA_024447675.2. Classification (NCBI taxonomy): domain Eukaryota; kingdom Metazoa; phylum Chordata; class Actinopteri; order Cichliformes; family Cichlidae; genus Pterophyllum; species Pterophyllum scalare. Next base: position 13,941 of record JAMQGT020011067.1, read on the forward strand.
ATTCTATGTAGCAGCAAATTAATTCTATACAAATTATAAATAACTTGTTCTAAATTTCCAGTTGTTAATCCGCAAGACACCAAAGGACTACACCTAAACCTTAAAGAAACTCTTAACATGTTAAATACACTATGTATATACAATTGTTGTGCTTACTATGCCTCAAGGAAGCACACATATTCACGCACTATCCCCTTCTGTACTGTCTCAATTATCCCTCAACTTACACACTCAGTGAAGAAAGCCATGTGCAGAGTGTGAGACTATTTGTTGGTATTTTTTATTGCCCATAATTTAAGCCATTTATACGGGGTGAGTTAGTGGACTCTCTTCCTCTCTTTTAAGTGTTTTTATGTCTTCTAATAATTGCATTCATATAGGCTGGTTCACCTGGGAACTTACTTTGTATTATTTGTATTTTGCAGCTACTGAACCACAAGAAAACTAGATAACTATGCAACATGTCCTCAGGAAGACCAACTGCCAGTGACTCCAGAAACAACGAACAACATGAGTGTTTGTGCTCGTTGGAAGGATTTAAGGTTTAAATACCAACAGCAAAATAAAATGCAGTGAAAATGTCACATCTCTTGTATCAGCTGTATACTGTCACTAGTATAGTGGTTTACACATTCATTTGACAGGCAGAGGGTTGTTGGTTCAATTCCAGCTAGAGACACAAATCCTCTTTGGAAGAGCATCTGGTGTGAAACTCTGCCAAATCTAACATGTGGAGCTACCTGCTGTGGCAACACCTTGTGACAAGAGAGCTGCTGAAAGTAGCTTTTATACTATCACAGGGTATTACTTCTTTGCAAATGAAACACAAAAAGCAGAGTCACAGACTTGAATAATTCCAATTAGACCATATTTTAGAGTAGTGCTCATTATATACCAAGACTTTATGACTTCTATAGTCTAAATAAAATAGCCCAAATAATTCTGAGTGATGTGTCACTTCAGTCAATGAAGCCTCAGTCACTTTGAGCCAAATCAAGATGAATAAATGGCTTTTCACTTAGATCAAAATGTTTCCATTTCATATTGCTTGCCATCTCTGTCATTAGTTCTGTATGTTGACAATTCATTTAAAATGGGTAACTAAGCTTGACAATGCAACAGTAATGATTGTCTTCCAGAATTTGGAACATAATAAGCATGGGATGTCAACAAGATGTTAAATCTGCAGGTGCTTGAATCCAAAATAAATGAGGACAGCTGGCAAAGGTGGCTGACATCACAAGCAGACAAGCATTCTGTGGGTCCAAAAAACCCGTCTTCCATTAAGTGCTTGTGGTCTCCACAGGGCAGTGATGAAATATGAATGAATTAGTGGCTACACAGGGTTATTTCACACAAAATAGATGACAGGCTTCCTTTTAAGAATGGTTTACACCAGGCACATATTTCCCAAAGGAAATTTGTGATAAAATCGCAGCTTGATGGATGCCAAGAACATGCACATATACAGAAAATCAGAAAGCCATTTGTGTTCAACAGACAACATATCAGAGAGCTCTAACCGCTTTGGTCCCATGGTAATACACATCAAACACAGCGCATCCTCTTGTCCTCTCCTCAACTCTCCACTGTCACTTTTGTCTCGTTTGACAATCTTTTCTTCACAATCATCCACTCCTCTCTGCCTTTATAGTTGTTTACGTTTTGGTCCACCATCCATTTCTTCTGGCACTTTTCACTCAGTGGACACACCTCTTGTCTCTTCGTCAAAGCTCCTACATTGCCTTCTTAGTAATCTTACCAAGGAAATAGTTTCCACTGTCGCAGTATTTGCGCATCTTTCTCTACTCCCCTTTGGTCTTTAAATTTTCTTTCCCCCGTTATCCCTCACAGCCATCCTTCCAAAGAGCCCTCAGCATTTTATAGTGGCAACTTTTACTTTGATTTTAGATTTCCTATCCTCTCCTGACCTGCCCTTAACTTTCAGTGTCATGTACTTAATGTTAACTTTGAGCATTTTCTACAGCTTACTTTTTTCCTAACTCCATTCTCATGACCCGTTAAGCCCTCTTATTTCACTGTTTCAGCCACTAAGATGATTAGATGCCCCAATCCCATTATTCATGAGGCTACACTCATGAATTCACATTTCAAAGCTAACTGGCAGTACATGTTAACTTAAACCCTGTCCTTACCTCCCCTCATTTGTTGTCTCCTCGCCTCATTCTTTGTCATGTCACCGCTGGCATCTCCCCTCCTATCTTACTTGTCAGTGCTGCTCTCCTGCTTCATTCCTTTAATTTTCCCTTCTTCTATTCTACCCATCTGCTCATCTACTTTTGCTTTGTCTCGTCTTTTCTCATTTCCAGAAAGCAGCAACCCCACCCCCTTTATTCTCCCTGCTTGCCTTCTATAACCTCTCTAACCCTGTTATTCTCTATCTTGACTTTCTTTCTCTTCTTCTTCTTCTGGTCTCTCTTTCTCGATCCGACTCTCAGAAGACCTTCTGGCTAAAAGGTGTGAAGGAGGAACTAAGTGCTTTCTCCTGTCTATAAACACTGTCCTTTATGCCTGTGTGGCTCCGGGCCTGCCTGCCTGTGGGAGGGAAAGAAGGGAGCTGTCTGCAGAGATTTATCTAGTGCTCAATCTATTTTGTCTGAAATTTTCTAACACTCGCTCTGTCCCATCTTGTCACCATTAAGTGAAAGAATGGCCAGCAGTGGAATTAATGAAAAAACAATAAAAAAGAGGGTGCAGTTTGACAAAAAACAACAGCAACAACAACAACAAAAAAAGAAACTAAATGGTCTATTTGTCTATGCGGATGAAATAGAAACAGTATACGCTATTTGTAACCATCTACCTTGGTAATGGCATTTAAAAAAAATCTCTAATTATTTGTAAATAAAGGGATACTTTAATATGTAATATTATATATAATATATTGAGATTAACATCAAATAAAAGAAAATATAATTAATATGAGTGCTATTTGTAGTGTACCTCTCAAAAGTAATGTAACAATTTCCTTTGGACTTAAGGGCTTCATATTTATGCCAGAGGCTAAGGCTTAAAATTACAGTCAGCAACAGTAAATGAGGGATAACGATATCAAGGTTTTTGTTCAAGGGGACCTCATGAGGTCTGCTTCAGGCACACTGGAGGGTTGGACCTTGAACTGAAGGACTGTAGGCACTATAAATGAATCACGAAAAAGAAAAAGTATTTTGTGTCTTTTGAGCCAAGGAGCTGAAACTCGTGCACAACCATCCAGGAGAAAACGATGGTGCAGACAACACTGAACTGAAAAAAAGAGGATCATTTTGGACACCACTGAATCTGTGCAACAGTGGCATCCTGTTTTTTCCTGCTGCCCTTTGTGCATGTAGCAACAACTGTACTTACCAGTTTTGCTGTGACTGTTAAAGGATACCTTAGCAGTTATGTGACTTGACGTTAAGCTGAATTAAAAAAAAAAAAATGCCACAAGTGGCTTTGTGTATTCACATTGTGTCTCATGTGGAGCTGACATTTCAGTCATTATTGACATCTTCACCCAGGAGGCTTCCAAGTGCATGAAGAATAGACAATTTAACAGTCAAATAGCTCATTTCCTCTGGGCACATTCCCTCTTCACCTTCCCCTCTCCCAATTTTCTTCTTCAAACCACAGGGAGTAAAACTTATTTTCTTGTTCTTTTTTTTTTCTGCATCTCTCTCTGATTTCATCTCTCATGCATGTATATCTAACTCTCCATATCTATCTCTTTAAATGCTTGACTAGGACCAATGCCACCGCATTGACCGTTTCAAGCATTTCATTAAAGTGCTTCTCATACCTCACTTCTCTCCACATTCACCTGCCTGACCCTGACACTGTTGTTCGTAGGTGGGTATGTGTGCAACCGTTCCCTGGGGATCTGCCAGTAATGGTTCCATTTATTGCCTAAAAAACAGGCCAAATATCCTTGATAGGTCTCTTCTGTCCTCCTTGCCTTTACTCTCTCCCATTTCCATATCTCTCAACAAGTCTCACCCACATGATTTACACACATCAGCCGTTTGTGATGGAGAAAGAGTACTTTTAGCTTCCACTATGGTAAATTAGTGGTCCTGCTGACAGACTGTCAACTGTGTGTCAATCATCACCATGAAATAGCTTCAAACTTGGTAGAGAGAGAAAAAAAACAGTAATAGAGTGATAAGTGAAAGTTTTTCTTGATGCAGCTACAAATATCACAAGTTGCACAAGTTTCAAACGAGACTAAGGCACAATGTTGGCATAAATTGTTATCATTTTAACATGAATTTAAAAGAAACACCGCACATCATGTCCCACCTGTTATTTCACCTATTTCTCTCCTTTATTTTACAGCCCTTTGTTCCTCTGTCTGTATTTTGGAAACATCAGTAAATGCAAAAGAGAAGAAAGAAAGAAAAAAGGAAAGAAAGCCACAATCACAACAACTGTGGCCACAGAGTGGGAAGGAGGCAGAGCTGTGTAGAGATAAAAAGAGTGGGGGATAGAAGGTAAGGTGTTGGGGGGGGGGCTTCTCTAGCAGTTGGCAAAACAATTAAAATCTCCCTACGAGCTAAAGAGGATGCAAACAAATGCACATGCTAAACACATCACAACACACACACACACACACACACACACACAGGTGAATTAATCTTGTTCTTGATGTGCACAGGACACGTCCCTTAATTTCTGCAATTGGAATGAACTCTTCTTGTGTGAGTGTGTGTATGTGCTTGAGTGAGAGACTGCATGCGTGAACACACTGGAAAAAACATCATTTCATGAACAGATATGAAGACACTGGCAGGTGTAATGGGGATAAAATTCATAGTCTGAATCAGGTTGATTATTTGTATTTGATTTTTTAATGCAGTCAGCTGTGATGCCAATAGTACCTTGGATTCAACTGGGCTGTGAGGAGTGAAACCACAAGAGAGCACTTTATATCCAAAAAACATCAAATCAAATAAGGACAGAGGTTTTTTTTTTTGGTTTTTGCTTTTTGCTGGTCGACGCTTGTGTAGTTTATGACTGATAAAAACACAAAGCACTAGAGTTGGGTGGCTTTTGAGTAGCACTGTGTTTATGTGTGTCGATGTGTGGGCACTTGTGTTGCCACACTGTATCAGTGCTGTTTAGCAATTTATTGAGGGTTTTGTCCACTGGTGAAGCAGCACTCCATCAACCCAACCTCTTTCAGGGACTTTCTGTAATACATAACAATTCTAGTTTGTGCCATTAAGCCATTTGCACATGTTTATAAGTTGATGCCCATCTTTGTTTGGATTTCTGTGCTATATATATATATATATATATATATATATATATATATATATATATATATATATATATATATATATATATATATATATATATAAAAAGCTGTATCGGCTTGTTCCTTCTATCTGCCGGTGGTACATGCCATGTCATTCTTCCTCCTCTTCTTTCTCAGATCAGTTGTGGCCATCTCTCCTTCATCTCTTCATGTGTATCTGTCTAATTATCTTTCAAGAGCTAAATGTTGAACACTTTATGTTAAAAAGGCTAAAAAAAAAAAGTTCATTTGATGTGATCTAAACCCTAAGCCTGAGCTTAGATGCATTGACAATGTAAAATCCTTTGTTTTATTTCAAACTGAATTTTCTGACGCACACAGGCTGAAGAAAAAATGTGTAACTGCCAAGTGCTTACATTCTGGAGAGCACTCAGTGTCATGCACGTCAGTCAGTTTACCCAGTGTTTTGGGGTTGATGCCCTTTTGAAGTTTTGTTTATTTCATTATCCTTTATGAACCCTGGTTTGTTTAATATTAATATTTACTTAATGTATTCTTTAGTGCATTAGTTTGCTCCTAGTTCTCAGTTACTTGAGAGTTTAGCCTTATTCCCTCATAGTTCCTGTCCTTCTGTGTCAGGTCCCTTGAATTTATTTCATTCTCATGTCTATGTGTTCCCCATTTAATTATCTCACTTCCTGTTTTATTTTGTGAGTTGTTGTTCTTTATGCTTCGCCTTTAGTTTTGCTTCCTATCTGTCTCGTCTGCTGTGATTCAGCTCACCTGTGTCTTGTCCTTCCCAGTTGTCTCCACTTCACCCTCCTGTTGATATATTGTCTCAGTCTCCCTTTGTCCTTTGTCAGATCGTCTGTCTTCCTAGTCTCAGCATCTCCCAGTGCCTGTGTTTCTAGCTTTAGTATGTTTTCCAGTTTTTATATTCACTAAGTTTATAGTTTCCAGTTACCCTTTTGGACTTTGTTGTGGATATCTGCCTTCGGCCCAAATAAACAGCTCATTTTCAGTTGAATTCTGCCTGCCTGTGTGTCCTGCACTTGGGTCTTCACTCCACACAAAATTCATAACACTCAAAGGCCTGAGATGAACAGTCAGATGTAATATGGTTTGCTGCACAATACTGCAATGAAATGTTTGACTCTATATGCAGTCAAATGACAATAATTAACCTGCTGTACCCCATAATGGCCAAGGCTTTCTGCTCCGCATTTCTCCATAATGGCCAGTGGGTTTCTACTATTGTCTGTGTGTAGAAATATTTTTGTACAGACTATATTTTAACATGTTTGAATAGTATCAACAGTTAACAATAAATCAGGAATAAAAATGTTATATTTTGTGTATTCATGTTTTTCTCTACACTAACTTAAAAGTGACACTTTTCAATAGTTTTTAAATAAAATTTAGGTGTTTGAAGTGTTCACTAGATTTCCCCTTTCAAGACTCTCAGGAAAGGTACAGAGGGTTAAATGGGTGACTAGAGGTAGTGATTCAAATATAGTTAAATATTCTTAAAACTAAGTTTATTTGATTATCTACCAACTTTGCATGTAAAGCTCTAATCATGCTTCAACAGTCAAAAAGGAAACAAACTGGCAGAGTTGGCCAGTCCTATTAAAGAGCTTGGCAAAATGAAATGATATGAAGACAGAAATAAACTGTGTGTAATGTACTCTGGGATAATAGGGTCACCTGTTGTCATGGGTACTGTCACAGTACCTTTTGGGAGCACAAGAGGAAAATATGACATCCTGTCCCATTTAGTTGGGTCTCTTGTTTCCTTGACTCAGGATTTTGATGAGGAAACCTTACTTAGGAACTTTATGTCAGCTTTTTTTTTTCTTTCATACTGTAGCTACCTAATATATATGGCACAAAAAATCTGTATTTTTTAACAATTCCTAGACTCCCATATTTCACATCCAGAGTATACTAGGGATGTAAGTCATTCTTATAACTGGTGAGACATAAGTAATGCTGCCTGAGTTACAAGCTACTAAATTCTAATATCGCTTAATGTGATATGTGTTTGAAAGCATGGTAAACAGTGGCATCTACACCAATACCAGGTGCTTTATTTGTTCATCTAAAAAGGCATAGAAAATGGGTGTTGGGTTGGGGTTTTTCATACATATGTCACAGCACATTATGAGCAGGGATCAATATCATCTCTTGCCAGTTCCTAGACTGTGTTGCGATATGAGTGGAGGAGGGAAATAATATGTCCCTCCAGGGGAGAGTTGCTATTGAGTCCTAACTTGAAAAGAGAAGTTGAAGCAAAAATAATTTCACGGTGATCTTTTTTCCATCTACAGTGAAGACAAAGACAACTTTGTGTATTTAATGGGGGAAGTTGGCTGTCAAGCAGCCATATAGGGGGAAAGAGAGTGTTCATTGGTCAATGCTCAGCAGGGGCAGGAAGGAAACCTGCCCCTCTCCTTCTGACTTCTATTCAAATGACACTTTCTATCTACCAACCAATCAACAGACCTACCACCAACTGAGTACACACATACACACACAAATTACTCAAAGCTCCAAAAGTCTGGTTGGAACTGGTTTGTCCCCAGCTGTCAGCTGCTGGACTCCTCACACACACGCACAAAATAACATCAAACTGCCTCTTGTAAAATGACAGCGTTGCCATGGATACCCGCCACCCCTACCCGCGATTAGAAGGGAGGTTAATTGAATTATTGCCATTCATCACTTAATGAGGCAAAGATTGAAAGAGAAAAAGATGAAGTGGAAATGAGAGATGAGAAAAAAATGATGGGAATGGATGAAGATTAAAGAACAGAGAGGTTAACATCTTTGGAATTCAACTATCACTAGAGCAGACAGAAGAACAGATAAATCTAGTGAAAAAGAATGAGCGGGGAAATGTCAATGCATTGTGAAAGCCACCATGTGCTCTGCACAAGTGCATCTGTGTAGGTGTATGTTTCAGTGTGTATACAGTTATTTGTTTGGCAGTTGGATAAATGGGCAAATCAAGGTAGGATGGCAAACAGGAGGGGGGCATCTAAGCTCTGACTGATGGAAGGGACTTAAAAAAAAGAGATGTAGTTGGTCTCCATGGCAGCTGACTGCTCTGTGCATTTACATTGGAGAATGAAAACAGAATGCGGAGGATGGAAAGAAACATCCATCCATCCGTGGAAGAGGGAAGGAAAGGAGGACAATGGGGCACAAGAATAAAGTATACTGGCATCAGTTTCTATGGCAGCTAATTTTGGTGTAAGTCAGCTTTGCATGTGTCAAACTGATGTAAGCATAATACTAAGCCAGTACACAAATGGAACGAAGTGTAGATGTGACAGTCTCTGTGATATCAAACAGCAGATGAGTCCATTACTAAAAAATGCGTTGGTGTTGGAACAGAAAACTTTTATATTTCTGCGAAAGATGAAGATTTAAACCATCTCTGAAGACAAAACAGCTTCTAGGTTTTTTTTTTCAGTGTTTGAGTGAAGGGCTCCATAATGCACGAAAACAACTCACCAGTTTTCAATAAAAGTCGTTGTTTAGGCTGCACAATATACACAATTCTGCATTCTTATAAAGCCTAAATAAGGTGTAACTAAGAGCAAGAAATATTTCATTTTTATGTCTGAAGTCTTTTCGGAGAGCCTGCATTTGCTTTGCCAACCAGATTGTCATTAGTCTGATCAAATTATCACTTGAAGTAAGAATATCCGCAAACACAGTTTCCACAGCTCAACAAAGAAGGCGCCTAAATATGAGCAGTAACACTTCCTTCATTTGATACTTGAAGAGGTTGTTGATTTTAAGGACAAAGTTTGCAATATAACCAACACAAGCTAAAATTATATAATTAATTCCTCATGCAAATCTGGCACATTTTCTATTATTCTGTATTAGCAGCCTTCAATGTATCTCCAACATCACTGAAGGAAAGCTGAATCCTTGTTGCATTAATTAAATGTAGCCTTAAATGATATAATGCTAATGGGTTTTTCTTTTTAAAGGTCTTGTTTACCAGTTATATGAGAAAGGATGTTAATATATTTTCATAAAAGTGTATCATAACAGGCTTTTTTTTAATTCTCTTTCCATGGCACATCAAATGAATCTATTATGAAAATACATGAAACTATAAATATATGGTCAATTAGGATGATAAGTTATTTTACTATTATTGATTATTTTCATCAGCATAAAACATGAGAAGATAAGGGAAAATAAATCAAATGACTGTGCCATGTAAAGGATCTAATCAACATGTGGTATCAAAACCCCCCCATGGCTCAGATTAGAGCCACACTTTATTAAAGATAATTAAAATTAATTGTGATTAGCAAGGATGCTAACTCCTCCCAGGGGCAAGAAGGGAGATACATACATCAGGTGCTAATTTAATGCACAAGCTACTTGATCCTTGTATTGAATTGACTGTTTTCCGTATCAAGTTGATTAGAAATTAGAAAAATAATCAGTGGTTGAAAAATTAGCTTCAAGATTTGTATCAAATGCAATTTTGAAAGTAGAAACATTCAACAGGGACCATTTCATAGTATGTGTGCTTGCTGATAACAACCTCAACAGTTCAACCACAACCACAAGGCTGAACTGTGACTCTGAGATTTAAGGGCTTTTCACACATATACAGTAGCTTGTTAATCAGTCGAAGAGTTTGTAATCTTGTAGCCTGTTTCCACAGTTTGGTTTCTATTCACAAAGAGAAAACTTTGTGAATAAACTATGGAGAATCTTGAAATGAGTCCCAAGCAAACCCCAAAAGAACCAAAATGTGTCACTAGAAACCAAGTAAGAACACTCAGTGAACATATTGGCCAGATGTGTCTGAGGTGGGAGCAGCAAAAATAAATACAGGAAGAAAGTTATGGTTTTTTTGGAGCATTCACTCCTAAAATTCACATTAATCTGTGCAATATTTGACAGTTTGTGTATGCTGCACATCCATGGTACTCTGCCACATGCCAGAATGCAAAACTTACCTGGCTAGGGGAGGGCATTTATCTCAAACCTGCAGCATAGACCTGAAAATTAGGTTGGACTCTCAAACAAACTGCTCTGGAGTTCATCTGGAACCAGACCAAGACCACTTCCTCCAAAGGGTCTCAGTGCGGCTGTTTTAGTTCGCACCCGACTGTGATTACCATGTTTGAATCTGCACAGACGAACCGCAGCAAGGGGGAAAATACACCATAGTTCAATTTAAACTGAATAAATAGTGCAGGTGTGGAAACACGGTTAGAAAAAGTCTAAATAAAGTTCCAAATCTAATACCACTACCTGCTCTCGCACTTTGCATGTCATTGAATACTATGTCAAAGGTTCAGTGCTACAGTATACGTCCTTCTAAAGCAGTGATTTGACTGCTCTGCTGATAAGGACACTTGTTTATGTTTGGATTACAGACAGAGACTCCAACAGAGGAGGGGCTCTTCTAAATCATTTAAATGCCAGATTAATATTTTATAGATGAGGAAGATTGCAATATTCAGACAACAAATTCAAACTGCCCTGATTACAGAATTCAAGACTTCCTTTTTTGCATTCTGTCTGAAAAGAATCCTGCAAAGCAAGGTTGACAAATGCGTGAGTAATAGACACTTTAGGTACATTATGAAAATATTTGGGATGAGACACACATGGTAAACTTTCCTTTTAAAAAGCCCCACCCTTATAGTACAAGCACTTGCTTTTTTTGTGCATGTTTACATTCCACAGTGTACTCATCAACACAGCAAAGTCTGATTGAGTTATTCTCAACACGCTCATGCAATCAGATGTTCCTCACACCCTTAAGGCATTTGCTTCATGCTGACATTGGCACTATATCACATCGTTCCTGTGAATCACAACGGCTTCTGTGTCAGAATATATATAGAAAAGATGAAAAATCATCTTAATATATTTTAGTCACTCTAATCCAATAAAACTTTAATTAAGATCTTAAGGAGATGGAGTATTTTCTAATTTTTATACACATCTTATTTTGCATTAGCAGCCCGCTTAATTAATCTTCACTGCTGGTGAAACATTTCCACCGCTGTAGCCTGAATCACTTTAAGATATGAAAATATTTCTTGGGGAGAAAGACTGCCACGATCCTTAAGGCTAAACAATACTGGCATTGTGGGCTATGTAAAATGTGGAAATGAGGCCCAAGATCTGAATGCTCCTAATTCCTCTTTGTGGCTTTTGTTGTTGTTTTTCTGTTTGTTTGTTTGTTTTGTTTTGTTTTCATCTAAATGTTCAAAAGTCACGTGGCTTGGCATTCTTTACCCAAACACCACAGTATCCCAAGTTTTCTCAACTTTCTCACCTTTGAAATGTAGCCCAAATTCCCATGAGTCCTGGTGGTAATGTTTTTAATGAAAACAGACTTGCATCCTTATGAAAACTAACAAAAAAAATGCAAGGTCATTTGCATCTGTTTTTGCCCATCAAAGACTGATCCTGAAGGGATCCCTCTCTGTTCTCGTTGTATGTTTTTGTTCACTGTTGTACTGCTTCATTATGCTTATGAGAGTTCTATGTTTTGTAATTGTTTTTTTTCTAGAGAACATAAATGTGTTTGGAAAGCACATTTTGGCTGAACTCCGTTTGTTTTAAAGGCGTTCTATAAATCAAAGTGACTTGATCCTACTTTAAAGGTTAACTGATGACCCAGCCTTATACTGTGTGTGTTCTGGAGCAGGCTTTCTTCAAGGACCTCTCTGTATTTGGTTGCATTCATGCTGTCTTTAATTTTGACCATTCTCCTTCTCCCTGCCACCGAGAAAGAATTCTACAGTGTGATCTTATCACCACCATCATGTCTGACTTCAGTGATGGTATCAGTGAGATGATGAGCAGTGCCTGGTGTATGTCAGACAGAGTGCTTGGAGTTCTGCCCAAAGAGTTATATTTTTCTTATCAGAACAGAGAATCTTTTCCTACATGCTGTCTGAGCACTTTAAAAAGCCTGTTAACAGACCGCAAGTCAGCTGTTAAATGTCTTATAATCAAAAGCCTTCTTCTGATGAACACCACTCTAGCAAGACAGTGTTCTGACTTTGGACAGGTTCTCCTATCTCTGCATACTTGGTCACCTCCTATCAAGACCCTGAAGTTTGGTGCTGGCCATGGTGCTGATTTGTATGAGACCCCATTCAAAGTACAATGAATGTAATAAAAGACAGAAACTCATGTAAAACGTTTTTTGTTTTTTGTTTTTTTTTAAAAAAGGATCATAGGATTTGCTGTTATGTAAATTGTCAGATAATTAATTAAAAACTCTTATGTGACATTGCCAAATAGCTTGTTTTGTTTGTTCAACAGTCAGAAACCAAAAGGAAATCAATGTGAGTGAAAAATATTACACTGAAAAAAATAGGGGGAATAAAAGAAACCCAAAACAAAAAAGCAACAACATCATGAATAACTTATAAGTGTCACAAAATATGGGAACTGCATTTTGACTTATTCATTAGCTTAAACCGACTACTAGGAGAATATTTGAGATCTTGGGAAGTGAGGACATTTCCCCGTCCATTTTCTGACACACTGAACTCACTGTAGTGTATGTACCATTTGCTGAGATTAGTCACTCTATACATATAATTAAGTCATTTGCTATTATAGCATTTATCATTAAATATTAGTAATTAAATTAGCCATCATTTTGATATGCAGGCATGCGTTACACCTTCAGATTCACACATGTAGCTACAAAGGTCTAACAGCCACTGACACTGGCAAGCTCGGTCAAAAGTCTGCACACGTTCTAGAAAATGTACAATATTTTTGTTTGTTTGTTGATTGTATTTCTGTTTGTTTTCTTTCTCCTAAATCACACAGTGTGGCAGTGTGCATGTAAATGCAGCTGTGTGCCCTGTGTGTCAAGACTAAGCTGAGATGAAAAATAAGCTGAGACAACTATTGAGTTCCCTCCCTCCTGTGGTCTCCTTCTGCTTTTCATTTCCTCACCCCCCACTTTTCCATAGACTGTTATCCAATTAGGTGATTCTCATTGCTTTAATCGATAGAGACATGAATGGGCAGACTGACACACACACACACACACACACACACACACACCACACAAAGCTCCACCTGTTTCACAACTAGTGTCTAGTGTGGATGGACTATGGAAATTAGAGATATCGTGTAGGGAGTGAAATGTGAATATAAGTGACAGGAGCAGACCCACAATTAAGTGCCACAGAGGACGACAAAAGGGAGGGAAGGTGTGTGATTAAATCCAAGCCACTGCACAGTTCTGACACAATTCCGTACACACACACACACACACACACACGCAGATACATATACGCAGAGACACACACACATGCACGGCCCACAGGCTAAAGGAACAGTAAATCATCTGAATAAATCATTCAAACAGATAATTCTCTTTGACACTCAAATCTATTTGGACAGCTCTTTTGTAAAATGGTCTACAGTTTTAGAGATGCAGATACTGAAATGTGCCATTTTTTATATAACTCTTCAGTTTAGCAATTCTTATTCCTTACAGTTTACAAAACAGTTTCGAGAATTGCAGAGCATTTCAAATGTAGTGCAGGTTTAGGCATAGATGTGGTGGTGGAGCATCTTCTTCCTCTTAAGTAGTCACACTCTAATGTGGGTTACATCATCTTATATATGTACTGTAACATAATTCAATATGTATTATCAACACGTATCTGGGAGCGAGTGATGGTGAAATGAAAAAACTGAAATTCACTCTATATGAAAACAAAGGAGTAAAATTAACTAACTTGATGTCAACCATATTTTTTGGTCCTTTCTAATGGTAGGCCCTACAGTATATATGTACAAGGACATGGAAATTCTGATTTTAAACATGACAGGTCTGCACTGGTTACGTACTGTCCTTTGTTGGATTTACTGTGGATCACAGAATTTGTCCAATTCACTTCTGTGTAAAAAAACAAAAAACAAAAAAAAACTCCTCCACCTCTGAAAAACAAGTACAAATGATGGTTTATTTTTTTAAAAATTGATTTTCTTGAGAAAAATGACACTGAATTCTACAATCTGAAATCTTTGACTAATTTCTAGAGTGGTGCAGTTTGTAAAATTACTTCATGCATTTAACATTTAACTACTGATAACAAATGAACCGCATAGTATAAAATGACTGTTTAAGTAATACAAAGATGGGTGAGATGCAGAGTGTGGATGTGACCTTGTTTTGTTTATAAATCATACATATCACTATAGACTAGCAAATTGCATTCTTTCGATCACACACTCGGCCTCTTTGACCTATAAATTCCACTGAGACATCAAGCATCTGAGCTTCTGCTGAGCTTTCTGCTCTCCCTCCCTACAGCATTATTACGCTATGACTTATATTTTTAAGCTTAGTGATCTCCAACTAATCCCTCTACTGAACTGCACCCCTCAGCCTCTGCTTCTCACATAATGAGTCTTAGAGAGAGTCCCAAATGAAGATTGAATAATGAGCTACTACCTTTGCAAATCTGGTGATAATTACACTTAAACTAGCACCAAGGAGCAAATTACCACTTTCATGTATGTAAATCTACCCCTTAAAGACAACATCACATTTATGCTGCTGTTCATACTTCTGACTGCTGTAGTTTTTGACGTTTATTTTCAATTAACATTAGAAATCCCTTTAAAAAACAACAATTGACAATATTTTGCATGTCTCATGAGTAGAATTTAAGCTAGCAAAAGATAACTTTAATACATATAAGTAATTTCTGAAAAATGTGCTAAATGTAGCTTCTAAGGTTCACAACAGAGCAAATTCATAGCTAGAAATTACTTATATTTAAAGCAGTGTAATTCATTGCTTTTTAATCTGCTTGGCACCAATTAATTTAAATTACAGTACATGAGAAACAAAGGCAATGGCAAGGTCAGCCATGTCACTACATGGACCAATAGGCTGATTGGCAGAGAAATGGCAGGCAGTATGCTCAGTATCAGAAAGACAGAAAGATTTTTTTTATACCACCCACAAGTTTGGACATACTGATTCACACACTGATGGATATTAAGGCCTGAGGGAGCTAACAGTACGAATGAAAGTAGCAGAGAGAGAGAGAGCGAGCGCGAAAGCGAGAGCGAGAGAGAGAGAGCGAGAAGCAAAGAAGTTTTGTCATTAAACATTAGCTGGTTCAGATTTTAAAAAAACAACTAATTTGCTGCATTTAATCTAGAAGTCTTCAATAAATAATTTGTATAAGACTGACACAATACGTGCACCACCAGCAAAAGACAAGCAATAGAAAAGAACAAAAAAGATACAAATCTAAAGGCAGCATAAAAACAGAAATTACACATGCTGTAGGATTCAGAAAGACGCTGTTGGCTCAGTGTACCCGGTCAAAGAGCAAGTATTCAAATGCGGTCTCCTGGTGTGCTGTCACATCTCTCTTTAGTCACCGTCTTCATTTCACACAATGCTAATATTCTGAATAAGACACTTGAGATTCAAGCTGCTCAGTTTCACTGAAATAAATAAGTAAGAAACAAATGCAAAAACATGCACAAAGAGCCCAGCTAATGGATTGACTAAGGTTGGGGCTTCAAAGAATTACAGCCTGAGTACCAAACATCACTGTAGACCCTTATATCAAAGCAAAAGCTATAACAAGGCTCTTAGAGGTACATGAGTGCACGTACACTCACTCACATACAATACATCCACACAAAGTCCCCTGCAGGAATCTCTAAAATGGAGATACACTTACAGTTTGGCCACTATTGTTTGCTACAGGCATTGATCCGCCTGTCTCTTCTGACTGAAATGCAAACAAGCCCACAGATGTATACTCTGTTCTTCCCTTTTTCCATTTCACCAAGACTAATATAATGTTTTATGTGTGTGTGCTTTTATTTAAGTGTGTGAATGGCTGTTGATAATGGGGGTCTTTGTATTTGATTATCAGTTAATTAAATCACGGAAGGGATTCTAAGTCCTAACACGAAAACTGTCAGAACTTAGAAATCCATTCGGGTTTCCATTTTCTAATCTATAAAGTCAATAAAAAAAACTGCAAAGAAGTGAGAAGAGTGAATCTGTTTTATTCACGTTTCTCACTTTGAACCCATTCTACCATCATCTTTACCTGCTTTATTTAGTCAATCAGAAAAAAAGAATCCAATATTGAAAGAAGGAATACCAATTAATGCCAAAATTCTGTTGTAATTTTTTGAAGTGCAATTTGTAATATTAAAAAGCTGTATGCATTTTGAGAGTCTTGGCTTTAATATAATTACTAATCACTCTGAATTAATCTAAATTCATTTATAAATATGTAATTATAGTAATTTCTTATTTGGCCAATTAACTCTGGTGCCAAATCTTACTTGTCATACACAAGAAGGACCTTACACTGTTCAACACTGTGATGTCTGCAGTATGGCACATCCATTCCATCCATCATCTTCTACTTATCCAATTCAGGATCACAGGGGAGGGCTGGACCCAATCCCAGCTATGGCACAGTCATAATGTATGTTAATTTAACAAAACTGCAAATTAATAAGAGTTTACAGTCAAAGGTGTGTGCTTAAAATAAAAAAATATAAAAACAAATATAAAGGATGCACAAGTAGCAGGAAAGCAAATTAAACTAAAAGGGCATGAAAATATGTGCAGTAGGATCACAACAAAATTTTAAAAACTGCATCTGTCTCTTCATGTGCATGCTCGTTATGGTGTTTTGATCAAATCCCTGTTTACTCCGCATTTGCTCAAAAGGCAGCCTGCCAGTCAAAAACGATCACAGACACATGGATGTTTGGGTGACAATCAGTTTGTCTTTCCATTTTACTTTGTGCCAAAATACCAGCTTCTTTGTGAAAAACGTGCACTCAGTGCAATGGTTCCCAAATCATGGATCCTGCTCCATATGTGCAGCAGTTGTATCTGCCCGAGATAGCCTGATTGTTGGATTTTGTTAATTCCATGTTCTATAGAAAGGACTTTGTACTACACAGAAGATGTTTACCAGAGTGAATCAACAGTGACATTTCTTAAAAAAAAAATCAAATAATCTTTACATCCTGAGAAGAAGACAATAACTGGGAATTTACCAACTTTGCACAGGCTTTTGGATGACTATTAGACAAAAAAAGAATGCCCTTATTAGCAATTCACACAGCGTTGACGAAAATAATGTGTGTGACACAGCCTGTTGTCAGCTGATTCATTAGTCATGTAGGCAGTGCCAATATTTGTGCCTCATTGCCATATTCTGTAATTTGTAGTATTTCAGGATTCAAATGCTTACAGCAATAAAATGAAATAATCCTAATTGAAAGTTGGCTAGCTGAACTGAGTGTCCACATCATACAATTACTTATTTTTACCACAACGCACTTCATTAAGCATCTGAATGCTGTCTTTTGTAAATTTAATATTAGATGACTTTGAGATTAATTTTGAAATTAAAATGGAAGTTTAAGGTAAACACTTACAAACAAAGCTAGTTGGTGTTTTTTTGTTTGTTTGATTTTGTTTTTTGTGGAGTTTTGTTTTTTTGGGGGGGGGGGATCAGATATCTCCATGTGCACCAGCCTAAAGATTTCTGTGTATGTTTATTTGTTCATGTGTTACATGATGTTATGTTGTTCTTGCTGTGTATGTTTGTTCATGTAGGCCCTGCAGCAATGTCAGCAATGTCACAGTGCCAGTTAATGCACCCACACATCCCTTGTCTCTCTGCTTATTTTTAATGACATTCTGCATTATCATGATTTATGTTCTGCCCCAGAATCCATTGGTGAAGAGCTGGTGCTAAGAATTTTAATATGTGATCAGTATGTAAACTGACAAATGAAGTTGCTTTCAGACTGAAATCCAAAATGATAAATGGGCTAGTTCTTGTACAATGCTTTTCTACTCTACCTGAGTACTCAAAGCACTTTATGCAACATGTCTCCTTCACCCATTCATACAAGCACTTTTTTCTACATCTAACATCACGCTCCAACAGTATCTGACGCAAACATATTTTGACATGCTGACTGGGGCAGCCAGGCATCAAACCACTAGCTAAATTAGCTAATATATAACCACACATATGCTAGTAAAAAAAAATGGGTAAATGTTGTACATACTGAGCAAAAATCTTGTCACCCCTTATTTCTTTATATTTTGCTAGGAAAATGGGAAATAGGTGCAGCCATTTATTGAAACTCGTTAATATACACTATATTGCCAAAAGTATTCGCTTGTCTGCCTACACCCGCATATGAACTTGAATGACATCTCATTCTTAATCCTTCGGGTTTAATATAATGTCTGCCCACCCTTTGCAGCAATCACAGCTTCAACTCTTCTGGGAAGGCGTTCCACAAGGTTTAGGAGTGTCATTAAGGGAATTTTTGACCATTCTTCCAAAAGCGCACTTGTGAGGTCAGACACTGATGTTGGATGAGAAGGCCTGGCTCGCAGTCTCTGCTCTATTTCATCCCAGAGCTGTTCTGCTGGGTTGAGGTCAGGACTCTGTGCAGGTCAGTCAAGTTCTTCCACAACAAACTTGCTCATCCATGTCTTTATGGCCCTTGCTTAGTGCACTGACGCGCAGTCATGTTAGAACAGGAAGCCAAACTGTTATCAAAAAGTTGGGAGGATGAAATTGCCAAAAATATCCAAAATAAAAGTTCTTTTCACTGGAATTACGGGGTCAAGACCAAATCCTGAAAAACAACCCCACAACATAATCCTCCCTCCACCAAACTTTAAATTTAGCACAATGCAGTTGACAAGTACCGTTCTCATGGCAATCACCAAACACAGATTTGCCCATTGGATTGCCAGATGGAGAAGCATAATTTGTCACTCCAGAGAACACATCTCTACTTTAGAATCCAGTGGGAGCATGCTTTATACCACTGCATCCGACACTTTGCATTTCACTTGCTGATGTAAGGCTTAGATGCAGCTGCTCAGCCATGAAAACCCATTCCATCAAGGTCTCTATGCACTGTTGTTGAGCTAATCTGAAGGCCACATGAAGTTTGGAGATTGACTCTGCAGAAAGTTGGCAACCTTTGAGCATTGTGCACCACAGCATTCGGTGACCCCCCCGCTATGTAATTTTATATGGCCTACCACTTCATGGCTGAGTTGCTGTTGTTCCCAGCCTCTTCCACTTTGTTATAATATGACTAATTGGATTTGTTGTACAGGTGCCATCCTACCACGCTGGGATTCACTGAGCTCCTGAGAGTGACCCATTCTACATGCCTAGGTGCTTGGTTTTATTCATCTGTGGCTTTGGAAGTGATTCGAACACCTGAATTTAATGATTTGGATGGGTGAGTGAGTACTTTTGGCAATATAGTTTACATGGAAGTAGAGTATATGAGGCAAAACATAGAGTTTGCACAATTCTAATGAGCTTGAAAGTCAATATTTGGTATGACCACCTTTATTCTTCAACACAGTCTGAACTCTCTTAGTCAGGCTTTCTTGTCATTTCTTTAAGTAGTTTTCAGGAATAGTTCTCCAGGCTTCTTGAAGGACATTCAAAGTTCTTCCTTGGATGTTGGCTGCCTTTTGTTCCATTTTCTGTCAAGATGATCCCACACTACTTCAATAATGTTGAGTTGCTGAGGCAAAGGGTAGATTGATCAACTGAAGGTCAGATACATCTCTCAGGTCCTGTCAGATTTTGTTTTGTTTTTTTTTTTCTTATTTCTTAAGGACATGACTTTCAAATATTCTTCATCAATAAATAGTTTTGTAGGCCTGCCACTTCTACTTTTGTCCTCCATTCATCCAGTTTCCACAGTTTCCATAAGGACACACTACACGTCGTGCTGAGATATGGCTACGTTTTTCAGATTCATGTTGTTGGTGAAGAAATGCTATTTTATGCCTGTCAAACTATCTTTCTATCTTTGGAATTTTTTGTCGATTCAGGTAAAAAAAACTGGAACAAATTGTGCATGTTTTTGTGACAGGCTGCTACTAACAAAGCATCTAAAGATAGATTGGTTATTTGCTAAGTTGTCGGTTATGTGTAAACACAACACTGGTTCATCCCTTGAGTGAGGTGCCTTATTTATGTTTGAATGTTTCATAGGTCAGCATTACCAAAAATAAGTAAATAAATGAAATTCTTCTGAAAATGGTCGGGTACAAAGACAGAACTGAAAGCCTGGAGAACTATTGTTCAAGACCACTTTTAAAAATGAAAAAGTGTGGCTCCTTCAAAGCAAAATATATAAAAATCACAACTTTTCCACAGTGTATATGTGCTGTAAATATGCTTTAACACAATAAAATCATTTTGTAAATGTGTCCATTGTACAGGCATATAATAGCACAAAGCTTTAGCAGTCCTCACTGAGTCCTGCTCCATATTCCTACTGTCTAATACTGTACATCTACATTTTAGGGCATTTTTATGTGTGTACACTTGAACTGAATTTCAAGCCTGTTCAGCATGTCCACTGATTGAAAATATGAACATTCCAGAGTCAATTTATTTTCCATACTAGATTTCAAATAAGTAAACTGGCTGGAGACCAAAACAAAACAGAGAGACGTAAGAAAAGAAAAAAAAATCCTAGATTAATTTTAATGCAGTTCATGAAGGCACTGCCAGCAATGCAAAATTAAAGAAATGTTTTAAAAGTTGGACAACTTAAAAAAATTTCTCCTTTCCACACGAATAAGTTCCTGTTTCTTGTTTCTTGTTGTGGAAAATGCTGAAATGACTGTGAAAGCATCACATGCTTATGCGTTTCAAATTTGCAATGATGGCAAGATTAAGACTGTCTGCAGAAATACAGCATATTTTACACATTTTTAAATATAAGTACATTGGATTAATTGGAGATTAATGTGTTTATTTAACCATATTAAATAAACAGTTCAGAATTATTTGAAATAACAAACCATTGAGCTCTGGTAACAAAACCAGCAAAACTGTGTCTTGGAAAGTGTGAGGTAATGACTGTCAAGAACAGTCTTATATTTTTAGTTTACGAACCAAAAAAAAAAAGCTTGTAAATTATTCTATCAGAAATTTAAAAAAAAAAAAAAAAAGAACTCTTTCAATTTGAAACTGATGTGCTCTTTCATTCCTGTTGGTCCAATGTATAAATGTTACACTGCATGTCAACAAGGTATTATCATCTCACCTTCTTGCACAGCCTGGAAAGGGTTGTTCCCATCAACGAACTCCACAGAGATGGTGATCTTCTCCGTCTCCAAGATCTCATTGTTTAAATTGAGATCTGCCACAGCAAGACGAAACACCTCATCGTCTTTCCGTGCTGATTCATCAAAGATGGCACCTATTGAAAATAAAAGAAGGAGAAACAAAACAGGGAAGGCATTACTAAGAAAACTCTGAAGTAACATTCAAAGTGCTTCAAAGAAGGAAAGACTCAAACTTTAACTCCGTCATAGTGGGTCAGGCGTTCACACCACCTATAGCAAATCTGTTGATCCCTTTTCCATCTGTTCTTGAGTTCCCCAATACATTACAAAATTTAAAAAAAAAAAAAAAATGAAAAAAGACAAACTTTTCAAAAAATACTTGCTATACAGTGGACAAAGTGTTTACAAGGAATTTACTTCATTTCCTTTGTTTAAATGGCTGACTGCCTTATAATCCTATGTTACTGGAAACTAAAAGCTGCAAAATTTAGCCAATTATATTATTCATATCTGTGAAAAACATGCTTGAAATAAGTCTAGAAACATGGGCCTCAAGTATTTAGCCTCAGAATTGACACCCAGCATGAAAAAGAAGGGGTTTAAGGAAGTAATGGGCTGACATTAATGTTCATCCCAGTGTCAAAAACTACCCACTGAAAGACACACTGACTCAGCCAAAACAGTTGCTCCACAAAGGGAAATGGAAGAACAGGCATGTGCTAGTATCTGTAGTGGCAGATAAAGTTTCCACTAGTGAATACTAAATTACTCATAAAAATAAATGTCAACCTGCAGTGCTGCTGAGACAGAAAAATGAGGCAACATGGGGTGTTGACTGGCTGGTGGAAATTTGGTCTATGCTTTGGTCTGTTACACACAATTAACCATATGTTTTTTTTTCTTCTTTTTATTCTCTTTAGCCTCTCAATTCAACCGAGTTTATCCCCTGAATCCATTGGGCCACTAATTGTGTAAGCCAGTGCAGTGAAGCACTGCTAACTGCATTTCATTGACCAGAAAATAAGCCTCATACTGTATAGTGCATGTGCATGTGTGTAAGACACAGGTTGCAAATTCCATTAATAACCAGGAAGGCTGCACTGGCTGAGGGCTGTTTTGTACCACATTTAGAAAACTGTATCTGTAATTGGTTGTGCATAGGCTGATGGTAATACCACAAAGGTTATGGACTAAATCCCAAAGAGCCCAAACTTCACAGTTTTTATTATGCGGTACTTTAAAATCATCCTGGAAATCATATATTACTTTAATACAAGAAGATTAGTCTTCATTCCAGAGAAGTGCTGGAGAAATCCACTTGACTGCTTAATCATTTGAAAAATATCTATCTTATGCCCCTTTTTAGGTTACTAGACTGGAATTTAACTGTCAATAATTTAACTGTCAATACATTTAATTTTTGAGAAAGAGAAAAAAACAACACGTGGCTAGCGATATTCATAAAACCCTAAATCGTATCTTCTCTGCAATAATTTAAACAAACTTAACTTCTGAAGCACAATCCACTTCAGCCTTTACACACACACCTCATTCAAAATCACATGCAGTTAGGACTAACTGCCTCTGCATCAAAGGCCTCATTAAATATGTATCCTTCAATCACTTGATTCTTCAGCATTAGGCAACTGTAAATACCAAGCAATTGATTGAGTCTTGGTTGTTCTTATAATCATGCAGTATAGATGAGGTGAGACAAGAAGGCCTGGACGGAGCGATAAAGAATGAAACACAAGGACATTAACTATTCCATTAGTGATAAATTTTGAATAAGGTCCCAATCAGTTTGGAGATGACACTGCTGGGAAAGGATTGGTACACATTTTGAACTGCCTCCATGACACAGTAGGACACTGTAAAGGTTATATGTCTGGAGGACAAAGGCTCAGAGAGAGGTTTGATGTTAGCACTATATATATATATATATAGATATATATATATATATATATATATATATATATATAGATAGATAGATATATAGATATATAGATAGATAGATAGATAGATAGACAGACAGACAGACAGACAGACAGACAGACAGACAGACAGACAGACAGACAGACAGACAGACAGACAGACAGACAGACAGACAGATAGACAGATAGATAGATAGATAGATAGATAGATAGATAGATAGATAGATAGATAGATAGATAGATAGATAGATAGATAGATAGATAGATAGATAGATAGATAGACAGACAGACAGACAGACAGACAGACAGACAGACAGACAGACAGACAGACAGACAGACAGACAGACAGACAGACAGACAGACAGACAGTGTTTATTTTAATCAAACTCATAATGGTAGTCATGTCTTAATCTTGAACTTTGTGATGATTTTGTCTTTTGCTGTATGGATAAATGCTTCTAATAAATATACTTTTTTTCTACAAACATGCAGAACAAACATTAATGGCTCCTTTAATCTGGGCTGTTGCCATAGTAACCTGCTCCCAGGCGTATGTTAAAAGCGTTACACCATTCTCTTTGCATATGGTATGTTTCTTTGTAAAACTTTTTTTTTCCTCTTTGTTTGAAATACCACACCAACACTGTGTTTTGGGATCTAGTGACCACAACACAACACAAAATACAGAAAGGTATTAAAATGGGGAACAACATACCATGTTGTAGTATTGTCTAGAAGTACTTTTTTCATGTCACTTCTCTCTCCTCTGTTATCCCCTATATCTTCTCTTTATCAAAGCTGTTATACTTGCACAGCGATATATTAGCTATGTATACGTGACTGAAAAATGATGCTCTTTAATCTGGACCAGTGTGCAGACAAAAGCAGAGATGAGAAAAAATGTAGGTGATAATGAAAAAAAAATGTCCTTGGTCTGTGAAGCAGATTTGAATCTTCATCCAAATGTGTTTTAAACATGCTTTCATGCCTTAAGGCTGTGGTTCTCAAGCTGTGGGGGGGCACTGTTGGTGGGGCATAGAGTCACTGCAGGAGGGCTGTAGAAGTCCAAGGTAAAATGTGAAGAAAGAATAGGATTTCAGTCTGGAAAATAAACCCATTCTTTCTCACATTTATTTCACCAAATTTAAGCCTGGATCCTGCTGTTGTTCATAATCGATGACTGGCATGAATGTTTTGAGGCTTCTGAACCCAAACACTAATTAAACAAATTTGGAATCTTTCAAATATTACCATCTTTAATGTGTATGTATTTACAAAAAAGATCAATTTACACAAGAAGAAAACACAGGACAAGCAATGAGAAGGGAGGGTGGGTGAATGTCTGTTCACTGTCAGCTATTTTGGAACAACATTACTGCATGCTGATTAGGAAACACGGACACACGCAGACATGCAGACACATGAACAACGCACACGGTCCTGATTTTTCCTCCCTTCCAGTAATGTGATTGTGAGGGCAAAGGCAGACGTCACTGCGTAAATTAGCCAGGATATAAAAGTACTGAATCTTGCTTTACACAGATGCCTCAAGGGTAAGCGCACACATACACACACACAGTGTGTGAGCAAACGCATTAAATCATCAACCTTTTTTCCTGACTGTCCCTCCCACGCCAACAGTATTATCAGTAACACTGGTCAATTTCCATGGATGTAGAATCCAAAACTAGATAAACCAAAGTGTTTGCATAAGAAGGAAGTTTAAGTGTTTAGTATTCATTTTCTAGTTTATTTACACTATATAAGTTGTTTATCTACTTATTGCCAAACAACCCACTGGATGGATGATGATGGATGCTAGAGGCGAAAGAAAAATGAGGGGAATGTGTTGTCACATGAAATCACAAATAACTAATAAATGTGACATGAGAATTTTCTGTTCTTATGCTCCAAATAATATCAGTTTGGAATCTCAGTAAGGCTCGGTTTTACACATCCTCTCCTTTTATTCATCACTAATATCGGCAGGAAACAAACAAACCATCATCTACAAGTTCACATTTGATCATTTTCTCCTTGTTATTTTAAAATAACAAAATCTTGATGCACACTATATAAATTATGAAAGATCAAAGGGTGATCATTAGTTATTATGTGGGCTTTAATATCAGCTTTAGTGCTATCATTGTATAATCACCCATGCATATTTATCTGCATAATTATCTTGTGTCCACAATGGAGTTTATGTAGAGGTTAATTTAAAAAAAAAAAAAGATTTTCAACAAGGCTAAAAGTCTACACCCACGCTACCAGTCCTCTGATGCTATGCTTTAGTGCAGTGGCTCTCAAACTTTCTCCATCATGTCCCACTTCCCCTGGGGGGGGGGGGCTCTATGTCAAAGTGAGGTCCGAGGTGTTTTGGAGAGACAAGTGTTCATATTTGTCATGGTGCAACAGGTAAAATCAGGGCTACCAAAGTCGATAATATTCAAGTGAGGAATCATACATTTGGACCAAAATTCATGGTATTCTAGGTAGTAGTGTGAATCTGACATAATAATGGGGTGGAGAGTCAGACAATGCCATCTATGCTACTTTGCAAATTCAATTCCCATCTGACTCAGTTTTTATACCTGCCTCCTGGCCTTTTACGCTTATTCATTCAAGTTTTTACTACTGTTAAGCTCCCCCTTCTTCTTTTCTCTCCTCATCACCACATGCCTCAATCTGCCTCGCTTCTTTTCATAAAGACAATGTGAAATGGGGCACTGAAGACTTCTGAAAACACACACACACACACACACACACACACACACCTGTTGCTGAGACTGCAGCTGATGACAGTAATGTGACAGGAACACTGACAAGGATAATGTCTAAGAACACACACACACACACACAAAGACGCATGACATATTACTGATTTGTGACAAGGCTAGACCTAAGTGTTTCTATCTCAGTGTGATGATGAAAGCAAGGTAGCGGCGGTGCTGAGTGATGATGGTGATGAACGGGGGAGGTTATGGTCCTGCAGTGTCAAATGTCCAAAAATACACTCACACACAAACACACATGCAAGAACACATAAGCATGCTGTTATTTACAGCAGTGATGTGAGAACTGAAAGGGAGTGCATTTTGACACTTGGGAGGATAATGTAGAATCAATGTGTGTGTGTGTGTGTGTGTGTGTGTGTGTGTGTGTGTGTGTGTGTGTGTGTGTTTGACTATATGTCAGAGGAATCCTCCAATTCCTATCTATCCCCTTGTGCATTAATGGAGAAATCTCCCAGGTAACCTGATTTGTGCAAGAAAAATCTCTCATTCTCCTACTTTTTTCATCTCTCCTCTCTGCTTCCCTCCTCCTTCACTTCTTTCATTATAGGCGTGTAAATTAATTTGCTCCATCGTTAAGGGGGCGAGCAGCCAGGAGAATTTGTAGTTCAGCAGCACACGAGTTCTTTGTCAAACTGTCACACAAAGCTGTGCCAAGGTTGCTGCTTTCTTTGCCATGTCTCTGTCCCTATCTTACCTTTTCCTCTTTTAATGTAGACAGACCTTACTGCTGCCTTTGTAGAGCCCTATCGTTGATACCCAAGACTTTGCTTCCTCCCACACATATGAATGTACTTTGAGTAGGTGAAAGATTTGTTGTGTGTCTTCATTTATTAAGCATTAGGTGAAATAACCAGCTCATCTGAGGTATCCTGTCTATTCATATCCCTTGGTGTGCAACCAGGAATGCAAAGGACAGAAGACTGACAGTAACATTTGTTCTGTGGTTCCTCTTTAAGTCAGCTCTAGACTGGTTTTGGCACGGTCCAACTGATTTGCAAACAGCAGCTGACTCAGCTCCTGTCTGGCCAGGCTTGCCTGGGATCTGGAAACAGTTATTAGAATTATATTGAAGCCCAAGCCAAGTTATAAGTAAATGATAATTAGAGTGATAGCAATGTACCCCTCGAATGACCTAAAGTGTACCTTCAGTGTACCTGTGCATACCTTCACCGCTACCGTGCAATGATAGCTATGTTTGATACTGTCTCTAGTTTCTTCTCCTTCACATCAACATGTAGCCAAAACTTGCACTGATCCATTTTTTGTAGGCATCAATATTTCTGTATTTTTGTTTAACTTATCTATCAATATGGAACTGATCCTAGTGCAAAAATCACTCAGCGCCCAATCACACATGCCTCGAGACCAACTGGCAACCATCCACTAGTCACCCAGGTCTAGGGATATATACGGTGCTACAGCAAAAACTACACCTGAAACTGTGAACTGTACAACACAAAAACTGGAAACAGAGATAGTTTGTCTTCAAAAGAAAAAGTGGCTTTTGAAATGTATTAGCTTGCTTTGACAACAAATGTTTGCATTGCACTTTCCAAGTTTTACTACCGCTCAGCCAGTAGTGAGTGCTTGCAGACATGTCCGTGTCTTCCATGAAAACTAAGGTAACTGCAGCAATCACAATGAGGTTTTGATGCAACTTCCTGGCAACTTCCAACAACCTCCAGAAGCCACTATTTTCAAGTATGTACCTGCTCACACACACACACACACACGCACACACACACACACACACACATGCATGGAGTGGAGGTGAGTTGAAATAATATTATTCGAGTTACTGTGAGCACAATAAAAGCTTCCATACTGAGAGTGACAAGCCAACAGAGAAAATGCTGTCACTGGAGCTTTTCAGAAACTTTTACAGACATTAAAGAAAAGCTGTTGGACTCCAACTCCTGACACGCTGCTGTTAGCTTCTTCCATGCTATGTTAGCGCTCCCTCTAGCAACTGGTCCACAGCTGCTGGCATACTAAGCACAAAACACTGATACTCAATCCAGCTTTCTGAGTCAGAATCCGACTGATATCTGATCACAATATTGCATCATTGCCTTCCTACTTCTTGATCTGCAGCTCCAGCTGTTGAAGCAATCCTGTCTTTGTCAACAGTCCTATCTTGCTCAGTCTTGTTCCCTCTCCATACCACCTCTCAACTTTAAACTTTTCCATAACTCATTATCTTCTCAACATTCTTTTAACCACTTTACCCAAGTCTCTTTGCATTGTTTTAAAGGTCTGTTCCACCTGTTCTTTGGTCTGTGCATTTCCATCATGCCTTGCACTCATTCCATCTCCTGGTCCTGACTTCCCCATATCGCCTTGCTCACCTCCCTCTTCATATTAACATTTCCCTAAGCACCACTATGTCTTCTCTCTGCCCTCCTCATCTCTCCCTCCCCCCTTCATATTTCAGTGTAATACACTGTGTGACATTTAATCCAAGTAAATCTAGCCTGGCTTGAAAGGACTTGATATCCTTAAAGATGTGTATATGTGTCTTTGTGTGTGGCAGGCAGACAGAGATTTTATTATTAATGATTCAACAATTCAGATGCTTTCTGCATCATTTAAAACCCATCACATATTTTTCCAACAAGGGCTGTCAAACCTGGCCAAAAATAACTTTCTGTATTTCCTTTAAAAAAAAAAAAAAAAAAAGACTACTTAGCTCTGCTGCTCTGATTTTGCCACACAGTACACAGTATTGCGGGTGGTTATGTTTCCTCAGTATCCAGAGCCATATTTTCAGATACAACAGAAAAATTATGAAAGATATGTCCTCCATCACAAAGCACATGATTCTCTATTTATGTACTTTTGCAGATGTTGTGATTATGTAGCCAAAAGCTTTGCAGGCATATCTGAATGGTAGGGGAATATCCAGACAACTGAAGGTCAGATATTCAGACAGCGATGCATTCAAGCTATATTTAAAATCAAACCCAAATGTCACATAACAAGCAAACAATGTAGTCACAAATATCGGTGCATGAACACATTAACCCTTTAACAGACAAATAAATATAAATCACGCAAGGGTGGATACATTTTTCAAAGCCTTTTTTTGTGTGTGTCAGTATGTGATACTCAATACTGGTGAATTAAAAAACAACAAACAAAAAAACAAATAGCACTGATTTAACAATGTGTTGGAAATCAAGTTGTAAAGCAGGGAGGGAGAGTTTTTCAAACAAATGGAAATAAAAATAGATATCAAATCTCTGCAAATATCTGCTTTTAATGCAAGAAGCCAGTCTTTTGAGGAGCACCTTGAGTCTTTAAAGCTCACCCCTCTCCTGATTAATGCTGAACATTTGGGAGGATTTTGCCTGAGAGCGCTGGTAAGAGGCTCCAGATTTGTACACATCATAAATGTCATATTATATTTCAAGGAAGGATGGATTTTATACAATCCGCCCTCTTGCCCTCCTTCCCCTGCAAACTGCATGTCTTCAGCATCTTCTGACATTTATATTCCTCACGCTATCAAACTATCCTCATCCCAATTCCCTATAGTTACAGTTTCAAAACTTCTAAACTCTCCACCCCTTTGTCTTTTTCCTCTCTCCAGTTTCTTCCTCTGCCACACTGCTCTCCTTCACACCTTTTTCTAATTCACACAGTCTCTCTCCTTCTCCTTCTTTTCCCCAACCTCATCTTTATCTCTCCATTACAAACTCGTCCCTCTATGTCATCTAACATACACAATTTTTTTCCCGTCATCACCTGCCATCCACTGGCCCATCTCTCATCACTTATCTTTCTGTTTTTCCTCTCACATCCACCACCTTACTCTGTTGCCTCCTCCATCCATTTTTGTCACCTCGCCCGCCTGCTTTTGCTCACAACCTCATATCCTCACGTTGCCCTCCACAATCATTACAGATTTCGGAGTTCTGTTCATTATTACTCAAGCACTTCAATAACTAAGTAGTGCTCTTTGCTGTCTTGATTAT
The DNA here is from genome assembly GCA_024447675.2 of Pterophyllum scalare. Classification (NCBI taxonomy): domain Eukaryota; kingdom Metazoa; phylum Chordata; class Actinopteri; order Cichliformes; family Cichlidae; genus Pterophyllum; species Pterophyllum scalare. The sequence continues at coordinate 44,081 of JAMQGT020011067.1, forward strand.
GGTGCCACAACCTTTCTCTTCTGTTGGAGCTCATAAATACTGAGTTGAGAAGCACAAATTCTCACAAGAACACGAAAATAAATGCCTTCAATGAAAGAAAACACCAGTTCAAAAGCAACACCAATATAAATGAGAATTTAAAAGAAAAACGACACAGTAGGGTTGTCGTGATTCCAGAACTTAGTGTTTTTGAGGTTTCATTTTTGCTTGTTTATTAGGTGTTATCAGTTTTGTCTCTTGTTTAAGTTTTGATTTTGATTTATCCTTGAGTATTTTGGGAGCCTTTATTTTTGTGCATAATTTAGTCCCAGTTATAGAGTTAATTTCTCCCCTCAATGTTCCCTATCCCCCCCCCACACACACACACACACCGTTCAGTTAGTTTTTCACTGTGTTTTATTTTGGTAGTCATTTGTCTCTAGTGTCTTGTGTCTCATAGTCTCTGCCTATCTCCACCTGCGTCTCATTACCCTCCTGCATCTAATTCCCTGATTACCCTTTTGTGTTTAGTGCTGTCTTCCATTAGTCCTTGTCTCTGCGTGTTCTTAGTCAATTCTGGCTTATGTTTATCATCCTGGTGAACTTTATATTGTGAAGCTTTCATCAGATGATATAAAGGTCTTGTGTTTTGTTCTTCAGTCAGTCTTTTGTGTCTGAGTTTGGGTCCTTAATCCGGCAACTCCATCGTCACGTAGATGTACAAGATTCTATAAATCGAACAGTTCAAGTTTATGCCTCAAGTCTACTTAAATGGGGACTGAATAAGAAAAAAAAAAACAGGTTAAGTATTCTAGTAGATATACCAGGCACAATGAGTTGATTGTGGTTAGATCATGAAGGAAAACCAAACTTCATTATTCTGATGCATTTGTAATTAATGCTTAACATGAATATTCCAAGAACATGTGTTAATGAGGGATTAACTGCTGCATATGGCTAACTAGCATAACAAAGTGAAAACATGGCTTATTAGCATATCATTACATAATGCAAGTTACTTATTTCTAATTCAGCCCATTTTTACACAAATGACAAGCAGTTCAAAAAAAAATCCACTTAGTTACAGAGATGAACCGTTCCTCCCATTTCTCTTCCATGGCTATCTCGTAATTCTCCTAACCGCCTGCTTTACATTCATGCCATTCTGAGCCTGACGCACTTAATTTTTACAACTTTTTTATGGCTCTATTATTAAGTTAATCACAGCTCAATGTAGGTGGTTCAGCAGCGGGTGATCACAACACTGAACAGCAACATAACATAAGATCGTGAATGTTTGTAAAATTATTTAGGGTTTTAGGACTGTTACACTGCTAGTATCAAGTGTATATTTGCCTCATAAATAAGTGATCTATTTATTTATTTTACTCTGTCTTACTATATTGTTCCTCAATATTGCCACTCTGCCTGCCCACACACAGTAAAGCAAAGTTAGTACCACTTTTGTTGTCCTCATTTTCACTTCATCACTTTCTCCCTTTGCCTGTCCTTTTATCTCTCTCTCTGATGAAACACATTTTCTCTCCTCCTCCCATCACTATCCCTCTGTCATGCACTCTCTCCCACCACCTATATCTCTTGAGCCCTCATTCCCTCAAGGCCTCTCGTCAGTGCACTACCACCCCCACGGAATACCTTCTGTTCCAAACCTGCACTCAGCTTGCTCATATTCATTACTAATACACACTCATCCACACGCGCACACACATGCTCAACAGTGATCTGTGAGTCAGTTAAAAAGTCATAAAGAGCATAATAAAGCTCCTCCATCTACAAACCTATTAGCAATGGGCAATCCTTGGGGTCGCGCAAGCAAACTAAAAACAAAAACACTGACATGTATGGATACACGCACACGCACACTGTTCATGAAAAAATGAACCTGCTAGTCTGCGTTTCCATGCAGACTCGAGTGGTTATAATCAGCAGCTAATGAATCCTGGTATTAGATATTCATTACAGAGATAATACACCAGTGTTTGCAGCTACATGATGGATGGCTGCCAAAGTGATGGTGTGTGTGTTGTGAACATGCAGAATCTGGACGCACTTCCCATTCATCATAACCAACAAATTCTTTGTGCCTTTTTGAAGTGTGCAAATTCAGGAAAGATCAAAGTTAGGGACAGGATTGTAGTACAAATTACCTGCTTTGGGAATTCTATGTGGGATCTTAGAGAAATGTTCTGTACTTTTCTTAAAATCTTGAGATTTTAAGAAAAGAATGATACACATTCCAGATTTACAGAAACAGAACATGCATATTCTAGAGCAATAATGCACTAATATGACATGAGAAACAACAATGGATTTTTTAAAAATGTACGTTAACTGTTTTTCAGTGTACAGAACAATATAATATTTCACTATGGCAGTTATATTATTGTGATTTAAAGAAAAGCAGAGGAATGCTGGTATAGCCATCTGATTGTTGAAAAAATCATAGTTTGATGTTTGTTGAAATAGACTTTTGTTCTACTTTTTTCTTTTTTTCCTTTTTGGTCAATTAAAATCAATTTCGTTACTTCAGCTATGAGTCGCATGCATGTAACTACAATATTTGGCCTCACGTTACTTATCCCAACAATTAAACAAAACAAAGCCATTTAAAAAATGAAAGAGGTTGTATAGCATAATTAAATTCAAAATGCACTTCTAGGATTATTTTTGTGGGACCGAAATTTGATAAGAATTAATGAAAAGGCCTGTTTTCCATGATAAAGTTGAGTGAGTAAGATTAGACGAATTCTGAAGCTGAGCACTCAAGCCCTCGACATTTTTTCAGGCAGTCAATCAATAAAGTTTTCTGTCAAAAGCTGTGTGCAGAGATCAAGGCTTAACAGGATTGAAAAACCTGTTAGGAAGCTGCTTAATGTAACAACCCTAAACTAGCACTAACTCTAACATAAACTGTTTTACAGTTTTTCACAATTTGAAAGAAATTTCTTGAAACTTTCCAACTGAAATTAAAAAAAAAAAAAGTGTCAGTGTTAATTCACAAAACCTCTGAGTTTGCGAGCAACAATCAAAACAACTGCATCAAAACCATTTCCGATGCTCAAAACAAAATACTGCTTTCAGATCACACACAATCAGTAACAAAAAAAATATAATGTTCAGCACTTCCACCCTCATGTGGTCATCTTGCAATTTACAAAATAGAAAAAAATGCATCTACATGGCATATTTCTTATTTGAGGAAACGAAGGGGAAAAATCAGCTCTTGTTCCACACAGACTGTCATTCCATGAAGCAGAGTTTGGTCTTTCACAGCCACACAATTTCATCTAAAATTGCTGTTCTTGGTCTTGTTCTTATCCTCTTCCTTCTCGCCCACCATCTCTTACACTTCTTCCTCTGCCTCTCCAGATTGTTTCTATAGATTGCTGCTATCAGTTTCTGGTATCAACCAGAAACTCGTGTTTGCAGCTTGTGCACACTTAAGTGTGTACAAGAAGTCTTAAGTCTGGACAAAGACACGACCTTTGTACTTTTGCCTGTGCGCACCACCACAGATTTTGAATCAGACAATCAAGATGTGATTGAAGTGTAGACTCTCAGCTGTAATTCAAAGGGTTTAACAAAAGAATTACATGGTTTTTTTTAGAAATTACAGCCATTTTAATGCACAATTCCCCATTTTGAGAGGCTCAAAAGTAATTGGTGTCTGGCTGACAAGCAGTTTCAGGGCCAAGTGAGACTTGTTCCCTCATTAGTCCATGAATAATTAAGCACAGATAAAAGATCTGGAGTTGATTTCCAATGTTGATCTTTCATTTGGTATCTTTCACTGGAACTTTCAAAATGAGGTGCAAAGAGATGTCATTGCAAGTAAACCAATGAGAGATAGCTTTAGCAGTATCCAAATCAACAATCTGGTACATTCACAAAAAGATGGAATGCACTGGCCAGCTCAGCAATACTAAAAGGCCTGAAAGACCACAGAAGACAATTAATGAATGTTTGCAAATTCTTTCCTTTGATAAGAAAAACTCCCTTCACAACATTTTGCCAATTAAAGAACAGTACAGAACATACCACTGTCAAAGTCTACCATGAAGAGGCACCTTCATGAATAAAAATGCAGAGGGTTTACTATAAGGTGCAAACCACATGTTATAAGGCGGCAAGATTTTGCCAGAAAACATCTAAAAGAGCCTTTATAGTTTGTGATCTGAAGCATACCGCATTATCTGTGAAACATGGTAGTGGTAGTATCACGACATGGGCATGTATGGCTGCCAGTGGAACCAGGCCTAGTGTTTATTGATGATGTGACTGCTATTAGAAGCAACAGGTTGAATTCTGAAGTGCACAGGGCTATACTGATTCAGCCAAATGGTGCAAAGCTGATTGGATGGCACTTCACTTTGGCATGGATAATGACGCAAAACATACTGCAAAAGCAACTCACTGAACTAAAGCTAAAGGTATGCACTTCAATCATATCATGTTTATTTGATTTAAAAGCCACTGTGGTGGTATACAGAGGCAAAAATACAAAGAAAAAAATACATTGTGTTCCAGAAACCTATGGGCCAAACTGTATTTCATATTTTGTTTGTTTGTTTTGTAATCACATCATTAGTAAGAAGTTTTAGGTTTTAGTTACAGGCTTTGCTTCTGTGTGGAAAAAAATAAATCTATGGTATACTTGGGTTAAACTTTTGCCAAATAGAGCATCGCTATGCAAAATGTGTACTAGTGTGTGAGAATGTGTATAGAGCTTTGCAAAAAAGCAAAAAAAAGTAAATGATATATGCAAATTCTGTCTGTCAAGAATAAATGATTCAATAAGACCTCAATCACACAGGCTTAAAAGATCAGTTAGTGACATCCTGGCAACAGCTGGTCACTGGGGAAAACCGTGTATTCCGTAACCGGTTGGTGAGTGGTATATGGTGCTGCACTGAAAACCTCCTTGTGATTGCTTTGGTTGCTAGCAGGCTGCCAAGGTAGTTTGTATGGCAGAAACCGACTCTGCTAACAAGCTATTTTTACTACCCAAGTGTTAGTGAAACTGAGAAAAGTACAACCCCAGAAACAGAGACCATTCGCCTTCAAAGTAAAAATTGTGACTTTTGAAACGTGTTGGTTACAGCAGTGAGGCGCAACTGTAGTGAATTAGCGAGTGTTTGCAGATAATTCTGCGGTGTTTGTGCTAAATACAAGCAAACGCAGCAATCACAAGGAGGTTTCTTGTGCAGCACCCTCTTTGTAATTGACTTCACCCGCAACAGCCAACAATCTCCAGCTACCGGCCTCAGGGCCTGTGTGACTGAGACCTAAATCTGTCCAGTACAAAATGTAGCGAAAGACACTGACCATTAAAATCACACTTTGAAGAAGTAGTCTGGTGCTTCAGGTAAGAAAAAAAAATAAATAATACAATGCTTGGTTGATCCATCTTGGCCGTGGTGTAAAGGAATGTGAAAGATGAATGATGCCAAGTGGATGAGTCTGGCTTTCTTTCGACAGTAGTCATTGACTGCTGCCACTAGTGATTTTCAGCTTATCGTGTATGTATGCAGACACTTAAATCCGGGTGCAAGCCAAAGAGCCAGCCAGAGGAGTTCATTTAAAAGCCAGCACGTCAGCAGAACCTTGCCACATGCACGCACACACACACACACACACACACACACACACACACACACACACATAGCTCAAAGTGCCTGTTGTTTTATTCATCAGTGCAGTAAGGTAGGTGGCCAGGTGGCCCTCAGGATCCAACAGCGACAGAATGGTGTACAGGAGGTGTAGGTGGCAGGGTCTACACCTGTATGTGTCAGCAATATATTTACAGTCCCTTATAAAGAAATACAAATGAAGTTCTATTTGATTTAAATGGTATTTAAATGGAAATGTGTTTGATTTATCATTTTATAGCCAAAAATCTTTCAGTGTTGGCTCGGGAAGCAGGAAACACTCATTATATACTGTATGTATGTATGTATGTATGTACGTACGTATGTATGTATATATGTATAAATACACACATTTTTTCACAGGGAGAAAACACTTGTAAATCACTTAAGGGGTGAGTATGAATTAAGTCTTTAAGTCTTCGGTTACAACAGATAACAGAAAGATGTTGTATAAAACAAAACCTCCTTTCAGTAATTGTCACTGACATGTAATTAGAGATAATCTTGCAACAGGATGCAGCAGGATGCACCATGTTGAGATCCCAACCCCTGTGTACCTATATAACTAGAGACCAGCCGCAGCACCAGTAGGGGCTCGCACCACACTCACATTCAAGCTATGCCTCTGTTTTAATATACACTAAACACGTGGTCCTTGCCCGGCTGAAACACTTTTGTGTTGAACAGTTGCTCACAGACAAACATAGAAACACGCCTTTGTGGTAGCTCCAGCTACTGAAGCTGTCTACAGACTAACAAAGTGAAAACACCAGATTACCAGATTCACTTTTAATAATTAAATGTGCACCATTTGATGAAATGTTATGATACTGTCAATAAAAGTTAAAAAAAAAAATTTCAAAGAAAAGTACAGCTGACCTTGATGTACTGCAAGCAGCTTTCCTGTCTAATCAGGAACCTGTCTCATCAGAACAAAAGCAGAAATGAGTGGAGTAGAGAGAACAGAGCTGGTTAACCCTTGTATGTTATGGCATATACAAGATGATAAATGGCAGCTCAAATTCACAGTGTTTCGTAGTAAACAGAATTATCTTGAAATAACTACATAGCTGTTAGCAACATCAATAAATTACTACAATAACTTGAGGTGGCTGTATATGCATTCCAGCGTACAATGTAATGGTATCCACTAAACAGGGTTTTGCACAGCCAAATGGCTGATAGCTATTGAGCTTTTTTTTAATGATCAATGTGTTCTGTGAATGTGCATGTAACTGAAATGGAGGAAGACGACTAAGGTAGGTGATAGAAACTGCTTTATATTCCAGCCTTAAACTTCCCTATGAGGTCCATAAGCTCCATTAATGTGCATAAATGAGAGATTTTTTCATACTAATATAATAAAAGAAATACATTCAGTTATATTATTAGATCCCCTGGCTAAAGATTTCATATTATCCAGCTATGCAATTACTAATCAAGTTGAGGATTCAGAAGAGGGTCAAATTCAGGCCAGTAATCTGTAATGCTACCACTCAGGAAACAAAAAAATGAATTAAGGCAGTTTCATCTCATCTCTTTGTAACATGCACACATACAAGAGAGTGAGTGTGTGTCTGTGTTTGTACATTGGGGAGGGAAGGGGGTGGTATTAAAGGACAGAGAGGAGAAATGCTACATAGGAGTAATATAGCCTATTCCTAAAATGTTCCCCTTCATAATTTAGGAAATAATCATGTGACACTTTCAAAGACATATTGATCTTTTTGAAATTTGGCCCCATGAATAAAAATAGCCACTTAAAGCATTACAGAAAGACAAAAAAGTACCCTGGAACAATCAACAGAATTATGTTGGAAGCATATTCAATTTGAGATTAGCGAATTCCCAAAAAAATCTTTTATGCACAACATGCAAATTATTCCAGGAGGTTTGTATCTAAAATTCCAATCTGCTTTAACAACCTGGTTTAAGTCCAAATACTTCACCAAATTCAGATTTAGTCTTTTTTTTGAGAGGCTTTGATAAATTACTTGACATATTAACCAGATGAAATTCAAATTGAGTGCAAATGATTCCCCTTGAGCACATCTTATAAGGAGATCTAAGCCTGGCAAAGATGGTGAGCAGAGTTGGACATCCTACTGGAAAGCTGCTTTAAAAGAATTAAAAAAAACTTCTATTACAGCCAGAAATTACTCCATGGAAAAGTACAGTTCTGCAACTGAACCTGTGTCCTACCTCATTTTACAGATTTTTAGGCCATTATCTACATGAATTTGGCTTATGAGATACATATTGTGTCCCAACTATTTTAATTTCAACTACCGACCTACCTGAAAGTGAAAAAATTATATACTTGAACAGCAACAAACAGTAGTAAAATCTGAATATCTCATCCAAATGTTTAATTTACAGTTAGTAAACAGTTGGTGATTACAATGCACCAGCTGTGGACTTAGAGCATCTATTTTAAGGAAAAACAAACCCCATTTCTTATCTTATCAATTCCCTATAGTTCTGAAGCAACCAGTTGTTCTCACACTTTAAGATACTCTCTTCATTATCAATGAAAAAGCCAACGTTCCCAGGACAATGTCATCAAAAAGAACACCATTATTCAATGCCTGAGAGACATCAACCAGGTGGCTGTCAATCTGTATGTGACCAACAAAGTGTAAAGCACACACAATACATGGGTGTAACACTAAATTTTGTTTTCTAACATCTTTCTGACCCAGAACTGACACCTTACAAAGCCTCAGGTGCTTCAGCAATTATGCAAATACAATATTAAGCACATATTTACCACTCAGTAGCTTTCTTTCAAAGGTGGAAAAATTATGCAGGTCTCAGGGTACTACAGGACAATGGTTACAAGCAGCAGATAATAAGAACACACTCAACTAAATTAAAGTCGGTACAGCTTTTAGAGGGAACCTACAGACACATCCCAGTTAGACTCTTAATTTGCTGTGTTGTCAGAATATCTGACCAGAGTTGTCAAGTCACAAGACATCCTCACCAACCAGAAACCATTCAACACCTTAAGATCTATGACAGCACACTCAAATATATCATTATGATGCACATGATAAAATTATGCTGTGATGTTAAAGGAACACTCAAAATGATCAATAAATCAGCTGTCAATGAACATCAGACAAAAACCAGTAATGGCTTGATCAAAGATGAGAAATAAGACTTCTTCTTATGAAATAAGATATCTCAAAATGCTTTCTTTCCCAAATTACTGTTTTATAGCAGCCAAAAAAGGAAAGACAACTAAGCTCAAGAAATACAATATCACAGAACAAGGTAGTTCAGAAAGCAGCCATTTTATATATATATATATATATATATATATATATATATATATATATATATATAAGCAATTTCCATTTCAATGATCCAGTACAGATTCATATGCAGTCCTGATTCTGTGGAAATCAAGTTATTATCCTAAAACCATAGTGACAGCTAACTACATTAAATGCATTAACTCCGTCTCACCAGTCCCAACAGTCTCACAAATTGAGGTATGAATAGTGACAGTCTGTGCAGATCTGCAACAGTTTAGTCACAATGGTCAGCCAATATCAGCTGCCTCATTCTAGCAAACTGAAAATTGCATCTAATGAGAGGAAAAAAAGACTGCACACTGATATAAGCTCTGTCTGGACTTTAGTCAGTCCATCCCTGGTGGTTAGGTAACACTAGGCAGACATTAAGCTGATTTCTTGTCAACACAACTGATGAATTTATAAGTAGACTTTTAGTTTGTCCCCTGTCTGGATTCAAGTTATAATTGAAGTGGAACTCCTAAACGCTGAGAATCTGGTACCTCCAATGCTTAACTGTATGTGATGCTACTCATCACATACAGTTAAGCATTTGTTTAAATGACATACATATTCTCAAAGATGTCTTTGAGCCAGTATTTTATTATTCATGGTTAACAGTTTGGCATATGTACACTGATGCAGTTAATATGCAGGCCCAGAGTCTCATAACCAGCTAATTTTGTCCACAATTTTGTTTTCAAGGAAACAACAGTGCTGCTTTCTTTTCAAACAAATTTATTTTTCCAGGATAAATACCAATCATGGAAAGCCATCCAGTGATTGCTTTCTACTATATCAATCAACAATCCAATTAAGGTGCCTTATGGCTAAATATAATGCAATTCCTTACAAACTGTCTTGAGATCCAACGCTATTTTGTGCTCCACAATTGAAAAACATAAAGGTGTATAAACCAACATTGGTTTCAGATTTCACAACACTAACCTGTAAAGGGAAGTTAATGTGTTTAATTAAGCTTGTATATTTATAGACAGGATTCTCCCTGGTCCATATCCCTGCTCTTTGCTTCTATGTTTTCCACATTCATTCCACAATTTGTGTCCTTATTAAGTCAAAAGCAAATATTGTTGGGGTTAGCAAAAATGAAAACGAAATCAGATACACATGAGCTAAATCCACCAAATGACAGGCTTTCTCTTAATAAGAGCAGCGGGATCGAATGTTTTATATAATGCACAGCTTTATTTTAAATGTGTTATCTGCACATCCATTATTTTAATGCTAATGGAACCAATTCATAGACTTTTATTTTCTCCATAAGACTGAACAGCAGGTATGAAGAAAAACAACAACACTAAGAGCACAAAATCAATTTATGCACTCACAAGACCCCCTTTTTCTCTATTTCTGTGTCTCCCTGCTTGAAATGTAATTCCAATTAGTAACTAATTATAGAGGGTTAAAAAACCAAGGCATCAGGATATCTAATTAACAAATTAATTATCAAACTGTAAGGGACAAAGTGTACAACTCTATTTACTTTAAGTCTCTGTGGACGGGGCAACTATCAAAGAGAATGAGGCATGATTTCCATTTGGTAACTCTAAAAATAAATGGAAAGTACCACAGTTTTCTTTTCTTTTTTTTAAACTTTATTTATCCTTTATTTAGCAAGGAATGTTCCCTTGTACAAGATTTCACTTACAGTCCTGGTCCAGTAGCAGTCAGTCAGAAAAAAGAAATATTTCTACGATTTTATTGTCCATTCTTTTTGGGGGATAGTAATTTGATAAGAATAGAAATCATAGTTATATAAATAACTAATTACTAATTAACAAAACATTAACATAGTAGTAACAATGCTTTGTTACGTGATGTACTCTATGTAACAGGGTAATACATGGCTAGAAACAAAGAATATAAATGGAATTATATTTAACGGAACCAATTCATAGTAGTATTGCAATATTACACAACTTTAACTGACTAATAATGACAATGTTTGACTGCTACTGGTAAAGCTTCTCAACTTAACATGAAATAATAAAACAATCACTCTTAATCCATATTTACCCTTATAGAATAAAAAGCAATCAATGAAAAATGTTTCTTCCTATATACAAACAAAAACACACTTACACAAAGCTAACTGTTTTCATCCTTGCAGGCTTTACTGAAAGAGTTCAATAACTGCAGCGCAATCATCGTTAGAAACACCAAAAACACAGAAAATCTATGAGAAAACTCAACATTGTTGCTCAGTGTTTGTTTACAACATGAAACAAATGATAATCAACCTTGTGCCCACATGAGTCAAGTGCTAGTTATTTTTCACTGCGTTGTCCATAATTCCTTTAACTGATGGATGGATGATGGATGGATGGATAGATAAACCTAAAACAAATCACACACCGCTGCTGTACCTATTTAGTATTAGTGCTGTGGAAATTAACATTTACTTAAAATTAGAAACTACTAGTTAGACTTTACTGGGGTTACTCAGTTCTTTTGTCAGAATCATGTAAGAAACTCGTAAGTACGCCTGAAACAAGCCCAACACACATTAATTCTCACCCATTCTTTGTATTACATTCAGCTGTGTATTTTAATGGCTAAAGGTGCTCATGTGGAATGGCTCTGCCAGTGCTATAATGATCCATGCTGGACTGTGTGTAAGTGTGTCTCAAAAGAGGCAGTGTTCTCATTACAAGGGGGCATCTATACATACAGCAAGGGTGCAACTACAGTATAAATATTTTATTTTTCAGAAAAACAGACATGTGCACCGACACATTATGCCCATTGTTCAAAGACCTCTATGTATGTAGCCACCAACACCCAAAACATCCAACTACCTCTTAAAGAACACCAAAGTAAAGCACTCTGTACTGAGCTACAATAATAGTGAAATCATAAACATAAATCTGCTTTGCGTGCCACTTGGTAATCCTTACATGGAACTTTCATCCCTTTGGTGTTCACTGTACTGTTTATGAAGCGCTCTACACCAAATGTTGGCAGCCTTGCTAAGTCTAAAACCACCTGCATGCTGACCTTTGAGAATGTAACCAACAACTATGAGAAAGTGCTTTCTTTCTGACTTGCAATAGCTGCTGCTGTCAACTGCAATAGCTTTAACCTAGAACATGAGTTGGCTGGTTATAAAGTGTTGCCTGCAAGTAACATGGAGAGGTTTAGCATTTCTCCGTAGAAAAGGTACAGGTGCATCTGTGGTTTTCCACAATTATGTTATCCTCTCATCGACTATTCCTATCTCTTACTCTCCCCCTTCCCCCTTACATTTCAATGTGATCCCTTTTCTCCTAAGCCCTGATTTTTTTCCCCTCTTCTGAGTCATACAGTCTGACTTTCTGCCAGTTTTCTCCTTTCCCTCTCTGAATCTAGTTTGCACTTCTCTCTAACTGTCCTGCACTGTCTCATTTTTTAACATGAGGATGAGACAGAACTGTGTCGAGATGCAAGTTGGAGTGAATGCTAAATTCACATTAGGACTTCTTTTTCGATTTAGATCACTGAGGCACAGGAGAGGTGAAAAGAGACCAGACGCAGTGTGACACAAGCAGACAGATTCATGTCAGACACATACTCTCTCTCCCCCTTTTCCTTGTTTTTTTTCCAAGGACATTCGACATTCTTTCCCTCTCCTTCTTATTCACCTCACTCTCTCTTTAACTAAACCTATTTCTCTCTTTTTATTTTTCTCCTAATCTTGCTTTTCCATTCTTTTTCTTCCTTGTCATATGTGGGTATCTTTCAAGACTGAATCTACTTACACTGTAGCTATTTGACAATGCAGGTTTTATGCAGGGTAGTACCGAATTGCCTTTAGAACTGCCTTTTTCTGTGGAATTCGTTGTGGCATAGATTCAACAAGGTGCTGGAAACATTCCTCAAAGAATTTGGTCCATATTGACATGATAGCATCACACAGTTGAGGCTAATTTGTATACTGCACATCCATGATTTAAATCTCCTGTTCTACCACATCCAAAAGGCTACTGGATTGAGATATAGTCACTGTGGAGGCCATTGGTGTACACTGAACACACTGCCATTGCTCAAGAAACCAGTTTGAAATGAGCTTTGTGACATGGTGCATTATCCCATTGAAAGCAGCCATCAGAAGAGGGTACACCATGCTCATAAAGGGATGGACATGGTCAATAATAATATACAGGTAAGCTGTGGTGTTAAAATGATGCTCAGTTGGTACTAAGGGGTCCAGAGTGTGCCAAGAACATATTCCCCACACCATTACACCTCCACCAGCATCCTGAACTGTTGATAGAAGGCAGGATGGATCCATGCTTTCGTGTTGTTTATGCCAAATTCTGACCCTACCATCTGAAATGTGCACATCAGAGCTCAAGTGAATCATAGCCTCAGTTTCCTGTTCTTCGATGACAGGGGCCCATCTGCTTCAATATTCGATGTATTATGTGTTCAGACATGCTCTTCTGCATACCATGGTTGTGACAAGTGGAT